>JAQBSW010001078.1:0-151420 GCA_029291075.1 Eudiplozoon nipponicum | reverse complement strand
TCAGCACAAACATCAGACACAGAAACACTTATATAAATCGCATATGACTGATGCTTATTTAAATTTAAAACATTTGATAGAAAGAACAGTTATTTCCACACATGCAATCAATAATTGTAAAGATATTTAGAATAAATAGGGTAGAAGAAATGATCAAAATTTAGTGTATCGCACACATAACATCGATCTTAACAATTATTTTAAAATATAGTATCAGAAGTAATGATAACAACAGAATAAATTGCAGTTATAAAAATGCGTATCATTATGTAAATCAAAAACCAGTAGACACAGCAATGAATGCGTACTTAACAAAATTAATAATTATAATTATATACATAATAGTGTGTGTAATGAGACCTAAAATTAAACTAACGATGAAAAAGATATCAAGATTAATAAACTAAATAATACTGTGCATTCTAATGCTAACGATATGATATGAATATCAATTGTCGCTATTATAACAAAACACATTCCGATAATGTTGGTAATTTTGATATTGCTAATGATAATGATAATACATCTGTTTGTGTAGACGATAATAATAATGAAATCGATAATGCGAATCATAATGAAATTTCGCCTTCCTTTTACTCACTCATTTTATATTCATTAGTAATTTCGGAGGGAAGAACTACAAGAGACTCTGCCGCCAGACTTCCACTTCCTTCATTCGAAGAAGAAGAGAGGTTGCGATCGGAAGATTGCGAGTGTTCATCCCAATATTCAGGGCATGGTTCTATTTCCTCTGCTGATTCGTTTGACCCTTTAAAATTATTCGTATGCAAGAATTTGTTGAATTATTAGATTTCTAGCTGCATTGGTGCACATTTTGCAATATATTTACCTACCTTTTTCGTTAATTATTTTAACAACCCATTTCTATAACTTCTTTAAGCAAAAATAATTATTTTGTAATTATTATGAACTACGCAACAATTATGCTTTTCCGTACATATCTTGAGCATCAACTTCCTTAAGCGAGAAACTTCGGAGGTAGTATAAATACTTAATTCCCTCACAGAAATACGGGTATCCTTCTAAATCTTCACGTGTGTATTATCCAAAATAAATATGAATTATTAAATAATAGAAAAAGCTTAATCTGATGCTACGTTAGTTAGAACGAAGCAATTTTGTAAATTTAATTGCAAACTTCATCTATTCAAGTGCCGGTACAATTTTGATTAATTCTTTTCTATGTTACACATGCGTAAAAACAAAGTTGATATTTTTTGGTTTACTAAGACATAGTCTACGATTTGTATAATATAATTATTGGCTTCGAACGTGTCATAACACCAAATCGGCAAATTGGGCGTCGTATTCATATTATTTCACGAACTACAACCTGTTTAAGCGAGTCGATTTCTAAAGATCCACTTTATTCAGTGATTATATATATATATATATCTTTTATATAAATATATATATATATATATATATATATATAATAATAGTACCTATTTTGACTATCAGGATTCAAATGTCTAGTAGAATAATATTTGTGGCCCTCTGTTCACAGTTGGACAGAGTTAGCTGCAGAGATGGGTTGTGTTTAAGACGAGATGCAATGAAATTGGCAATGATGATTTATTTCTATTTTTCTTGTCGAAAACCTTACATTGCCATGATGGTATTTAGGAGAAGTATGTCGTTCCTCACTTCCTTGTGTAACCCGGGTAAATTTACTGTTTGGTCAAAAATTAAACAAAAGTCATCGCACATAAGCGCTTTCGAGGCCTTATGATTTTGCCACTGCACGGACAAAATTTATCCATATTAACTAGATTCTAACTCACATTAATCTCTATCTATTAGTAATATTTGGGCATAAAGTTTTATTTTTTGAAATGATTAATAATTGTAATACTTCTATTGTTTTCCAAGTGCAAGTCCAAATTTCGCCCATATTAATTAGATTCTACCCCTCATAAAGCTTACTCCAATAATAATATATATGTTATATTTTTATTTTTGTCATTATTGATTCTGATTCATTATGGTTATATGGCAGTGAAACATTATCAAATAATTTATTTTTACTTAAGGGATGAAATCGATGATGATGATGATGATGATGATGATAATGATGGTGATGATGATGTAGTTGATAATGGCGATGACGGTGATGATGATGATGATGATGATGATGTTTTTGACAAAAATTATGGTGTTTTTGTTCATGCTGATGATATTGTTATTGATGATGATGATGATGAAGATGATGATTTTGCTATTGATGATGGTGCTGTTGATTATGGTATGTATGTTGATAATGATCATTTTGATGAAGTATATAATGATGACGATAATAATGATGTTGCTCTTGTTGTTGTTGATGACGTTGGTCTTGAACATTATGATGATGATGTTCTTGTAAATAATAACAATGATGATGTTTTCCGCGATGTCTTTGTTGATGTTGATGGTGATGATGATCATTATCATGATACTAATGCGGATTTTGATGTTGTTGTTGATGATGATGTTGTTGGTGATCATGATGACGATTGGAAATTAATAAGTTATGCATTGAATTTAGAGTTTAAGGCAATCATAAAATATTGAATTATCTTTTTTTGTAGATATGTGAATCCGATTCGCGCTAGATGATTAGCCTAACAGCGTGTCTCCATTTTTTCTCAAAATGCAAGGCATGCAAGTTTTATTAATCCTCTTGCTTCAGCCATCCTGATCGCAGCAACGCGGCGCACGATATCAATTTGCCATAAATTCTGTTTGTGTATACTCGTGTTATCTATAAATTGCTTGTCCCAATATCAATTTCAAGAGTCATTACACGTAGATTTGATGCCATCAGAGTGTGAAAGTAAGTTATTCAGGAAAAAAATACCCGCTATTTACCTAGAAACGAAGGAGAAACCTGATTTATGAAATCATTGTACTCAAGCCGGACACTCACATTCGAAAGACACGATTATTTTGACTGGAGTCATAATTATATTTTCTTTTGGGTCAAACTAATTTTAGAGAGCAATTTATTTCTACAAGACTTGTGAGATTTATTTTAATCAAATCTGCCTATCTAAAAAAAAATAGTATATCGTCGTTGGTATATCGTCGGCGTGCTGCATTTATTTCATTTCCTCCAGTTTACGTTTTCTCTGTTTTCACAATATATTCTTGCTAACACATTGTATTTGTTCTTTCGTACATAATGGGGGACGTTTTGGAACAGGTAATTAAATATTACTGTTTTTCATCTCTATTTCTTTTCAGGTTATTTGTTCGGGTGTTTTGCAACGTAAAAGGTTTCATATTCCGATTGCCTAAAATTAAGCTTCAAATAAATAATTAATTACGATCGACATGGAAGTTTGAGGGCACTAGCACATTAGCTCCAGATATGGCAAATATGAATTTCAATAGATGTGGATGAGATTACAAGCTTGTCAGATTCTATTATACAATTAGAGACTGACCACGATCTGGCATCAATGGGTTTTGTCAGATAAAAATAGGTTTGGAGCCTCTACAAAATTTGGCGACCGCACCAGGATCCAAGAATATTCAGTTTGCCGCAAAAACTATGCGTTAAAGACTGTATAGTATGTCTTGTTATAAAATCCTAGAGTATTAAAAACGCCAACACAATAACTATATATAAGTCTCGCTGGAATTTGTTGACGACATGGTATAAAATAAAATTTCAACAAATAAAGTAATCAATGAAAGGATGCTTGGTAAAAATAATCCTTTAAATCAAGTTTTGATACTGGAATTGAATACGAATCTAATGGTTTTTGGAGCAATCAATTACAGGAAATCTGCCCTCAGTCACACGTACTGACTGGTTTACAAGTTCCATGATCATCATCAGAGTTCGATGGAAGCCTAAACTGCGAGTATCACATTGCAATGCCTAATTTTGCAAAGCAATATTAGATATGCGACTCTCACATCTATTAGTCTCCCATACGTTGAGCTTCACTGGAATTGTCGGCTGCACCATTTCTATGCAATCACGAAGAGCATTTAAAAATGAAACTATAAAGGACTGCGCATGTGGTGAGAGCCGCATATCTAATTTTACTCTTTGTATATTAGCATTGGTGTTTGATCCTTGCTAGTCAATTATACCACGTATTATGATGATAAACGCAGAGAGTCGAAATGTGTCTGCACGTATCATTTTAATTATTCATGCTATGTTGTTAAACCTTTTAAATCCTATATAATTGGTGCCCATTTAAATATAGAAAATTTGATATAAAGTATTATTATCACCATACACGCAATCAATAAATATTTAATGATAATAAAAAAAGGGCAGGATGGAAAATATAATTAGAATAAATAAGTAGGTCATGTGATCGAAGATATGTTCATAATTTAGTGTATCACAAACCTAACTCGATGAAAATAGTTAAGTGAATTAAAATGTCAAAAGCGTGATAAAAAATGACAAAATGCTTAGTGATACAAATGCGAATCATTATGTAAAGTGAACAATAGCAGACGCAGAAATGAAAACATGGGTAGTGAAATTAATGATTATTATTATTTAAAAAAAATGGTATGTGTAATGAAAACAAAAATTACACTAACAATGAAAAGGATAACGAGATTGATAGACTAATGCTACCGATATAATACATAAATTAATTGTCGCTATGATAACAAAACCATTTCTTATATTGTTATTGATATTGGTTATAATAATGATAATACGAATGTTTGTGTTGACGATAATCATATTAAAATAGATAACGAAAATGATAATCAAATTAAACATTCATTATGCTCACTCATTTTATTTTCACCCGTAACATCGAACGGAGTAATTGCAGGAGACTCCGCCGTCTGACTTCCTGTTGATTCATTCAGAGATGAGAGATTGCGGTCGGAAGATTCCGACTGTCCATCCCAAAATGCTGGACGTGGTTCAGGAGACTCTGCTGATGCGTTTGATGCTTTACATATTTTATAGGTAAGAATTAGTTCAATGGTTAGAATTCTAGCTGCATTGGTATACATTCTCCAATTTATTTACCCACCTTACTCGATACTTATGTGAACAACATAAAAAGATAAATTCTTTGAGCAAATATAAATATTATGTAATTTTGCTTTATTAGTTTTGTTTGTTAAACTTGTGAGGTGTGTTTGAAACTGATTGGGGCTATCGATAAATTTAGTCGAATTATATTAGCAAAGAAAAACTACTGGAACAATAAAAGAAACGCTTCAACCAAAAGGAAGATAAGGTAACATTAATTAATCCAAGTACGCAAGAACAATCTTCATTCAAAATCTACTATTATTATAAAATAATTATTGGCTTCGAACCTCGCGTAACACCAAGTTTCCTCAAGTCGGCAAATAGGTTGTCAGTATTTATATTATCTCACGAGCTGATGCCTGTTTACGAGAATACATTTCTAAACAGCTGATTTTATGCGGCACGATTAAAAATATAATAAAATCAATGCCAGGCAATTTAATCAAGGTAGCCTTTTTGTTGTATCAACAATTATAAACCTCATACACGCAACCGTTTTTCCATAAAACAATGAAGATATTCTTAAGTCAAAACTAACTTGTCCTGGTGTCAAAACAAACGAATTAGCTGTAGACGAAGATATTTTCATCTTCGCACATTGCAGATATACCTGGATGTAGTATTAGCCCGTACCGTAGAAATAAGCATTCTTTTAGTGCTAGACCTGTGTAGATTCTCAAAAATAGGCGCTAAAGACTGGGTAATTTCGCCTGTGAGTACAAACGCCAACACAATGTATGTCTCGCTGGGATTTATTGACGATATGGTATAAAGTTAAATGTCAACATATAAAGTAATCATTGAAAGGGCGGTTGATGAAAATAATTGTTTAAACCAAGTTTTGATACTGGAAATCAAGACGAATCCAATAGAATGTAACGCAATCAATTACCGCAAATCTGCCCTCAGTCACACGTAATGAATGGTTTACATGTTCCATGATCATCATCAGAGTTCGATGGAAGCCTAAACTGCGGGTATCACACTGCAATGCCTAATTCTGCGAAGCAACATTAGATATGCGGCTCTCACATCTATTAGTCCCGCGTTCGTTGGACTTCACCGAAATTGGTGCCTGCACAATTTCTATGCACTCACGAAGGGTTTTTTCCAAAATTAATAAGTATCTACAATGAAATTACCAATGACCACGATGATGGTTACTGCCGAATATCTGATTTTTTTTGCATAGTAGTATAGGTGTTTGATCCTTGCTAGTCACTTATACGTCGAACTCTGATGATGAACACAGGAAGTCCAATTCTTTATGTACGTACCATTTTAATTATTCATGTTATGTTGTTAAACTTGTTAAATACTATGTGATTGGTGCCAATTTAAATAATAGAAAATTTGATAAAGAATTATTATCAGCACACACGCAATAAATAATTGTTTAACAATAACAAAATCGTGAGCAGAATTGAAAATATCATTAGAATAAATACGTTGGTGATTTGATCGAAGATATGTTCATAATTTATCTAACTTTAATGGAAATAGTTAAGTTGATTAAAATGTCAAAAGGGGTAGTAAAAGTGAAAAATTGCAAAGTGGTACAAATGCGAATCATTATGGAAATTGAACACCAGTACACGCAGAAATGAATACATGTGTAGTAAAATTAATAATTATAATAATATAAAAAAGTGGTACGTGCAATGAATACTAAAATTATACTAACAATAAAAAGGATAACGAGATTGATAAGCTAGATGACACTGCCTATTCTTATGCTAAATATATAATACTTATATTAATTGCCGCTATGCTAACAAAACCATTTTTTACAATGTGATTGATATTGATATTGATAATGATAATGATAATTCAAATGTTCGTGTTGACGATAATAATAATGATATAGAGGATACAAATGATAATCATATCTAACATTCATTTTTTATCTACTGAACTAGGAAAAGTCTACAATCCTGCTGATATTTTTTTAATTTTGAATATGATTATACTTTCTCATGGTTGAATAAAAGACAAGTATAATTGTTATCGGAAAGAGAATTTCATGAGATTTTTATTTCCAAGTTTTGTATTATTAAAATTGAAATGTTATGCATTATATCATCATGTTAGTCAACAATACATACAATCAATTGCTAGTCATGGTTTTCAATTTTTTTGCATAATGTTACACTCGAATTATACCTTAATTTTTTTTCTATTTTGATGATGCATCTATTATTCCTTACAACCGAACTTTCTGATGTTGATATATTGTACAGTGCAACTAGTGAGATATACTTATCTACATGAGACTAATTGCAAATTTTTATATGATGTGATAACTTTTTTTATATTGTACATTTTCCAATTTTATTATTTGATGGAACATGTGAGGTTTGAATCCAAATAAAGATATTCTATTCTATTCTATTCTATTTTGCTCACTTATTTCATTTTCACCAGTAACATCGAATGGATTAACTGCAAGAGATTCCGCCGCCGGACTTCCTGTTGAATCATTGAGAGATGACAGAGTGATATCGTAAGATGGTGACTGTCCATCCCAAATCGCTGGATGTGGTTCAGGAGACTCTGTTGATGCGTTTGGCGCTATACAGTTTGTATAGGTAAGAATTTTTTCAATGGTTGGAATTCAGGCTGTATTGGTATGCATTCTGTAATTTATTTACCAAACTTCCTCGATACTTACGTGAAAAAAACAATAACATTATTTCTTTCCTTACGAAAATATAACAAACGAAAAGTCCTGGAAGAATGAAAGACGCGTTAGTCAAAACGCAGATCAGATAAATTCAATTAATCCAGGATCGCAAAACCAATCGTCATTCATGGTCTACGATTATTATAAAATAATTATTTGCTTCGAACCTCACGTAACATCAAGTTTTCTCAAAGCGGCAAATAGGTTGTCAGTATTTATTTTATCTCACGAGCTGAAGTTTGTTTAAGAGAATTGATTTCTAAAGAGCTGATTTTATGCGACCAGATTATACAGGTAATAAAATCAATTCCAGGCACCTTAATCAATGTAGCTTTTCTGTCGTATCAACCGACTGCCGTACAGACAAATAGAAATATGCCTTTTACTCTGTCCTGAACGCTTTACAACGTTGGGCCAGATGTTCATATCTGTAATTGGTTATCGATGACATTAATATTAATGTTAGGTGATTAAAAAGTGCAGATCTTGATTAAGGTGGAAGATAGATTATACTTTCGACGCGCAATAACATTGGTGAACGAACGTTTGATAATTTCCTGGCAAACATATTATACTTAATCAGCACAAATTTCAGACACAGAACAACTATGCGCCCAAGGCGTCGTCCAGAAGGTACACTACAGTTGATTCATGTCTACGGTGTAGTTGCATCTTAAGTTGGCCTTATTTTAGGAAAATTAATGTCGACTGCACACATGAACATTTGCGAATAAAAAATAATTATAAACCTTATACACGTAACTTGTTTCCCTAAAACGTTGAAGATATTGTTAAATCAAGACTGACTGGTCTTGGTGTCAAAATAATCTAATAATCTGTTGCCAAAGCTATTTTCAACTTTGCATAATGCAGATATAACAGTATGTAGTAGTATTCATAACCGTAGAAATAATCATTACTTTACTGTTGGATCTGGGGAGATAAATTCTTTGATCATATGTAAATATTATGTGATTTTGCATCATTAGTTTCGTTCGTTAAATTTGTGAGATATGTTGAATCGGATGGAGGCTATCTATAAGTTTAGCCGAAAACTATTGGAACAATGAGAGGACTGCGTTAGTCAAAACGCAGATCAGGTAATTTCAATTAATCAAAGTTCACAAAAACATTCTTCATTCAGTCTACGATTATTTTAAAATAACCAATGTCTTTGAAACTCTCGTATCACCAAGTTTTCTCCAGTTGGCATAGAGGGTGTCATTATTTATATTATCTCACGAGCTGAAGCTTGTTTAAGAGAATCGATTTCTAAAGAGCTGATTTTGTGATGGAAGATTATATAAATACTATAATCAATGCCATGCACCTTAGTCAGCGTAGCTATTTGTTGTATCAAGCGATTGTCGTACACACAAAAGTAAATTCGCCTTTTACTCTGTCCTACAAGCTTTACATCGTAGGACCAGATGTTCATATCTGGACTTGTTTATTGATTACATGAATACTAATGCTAGGTTATTAAGTAATGAAGATCTTGGTTAGGGTGGAAGATACACTTTACGTTCGACGCGCAACGATTTTGGTGAACAACCGTTTGGTAATTTCGTGACAAAACGTATTATACTTAATCAGCACAAATTTCAGACACAAAAGTATTTGCGCCCCAAGGCGCCATACAGTAGGTAGACTATAGTTGATATATTTATATGGTGTAATTGCATCTAAAGTTGGCCTTATTTTTGAAACAATAATGTTGACTGCAATCGTTCAAATATGTGAATAAATAAATCATTTTAAGCCTAATACACGCAACTGCTTTTTCCTTAAGAATTGAAGATATTCTTGAGTCATATCCAACTGGTCTTAATTTCAAAACAATCGACTCAGATTTAGTTTGCACAATGCAGATATAACTGTGTGGAGAATTATTCCTTACCGTAGAAATAATCACTGCTTTACTGTTAGATCTATGAAGATACTCAAAACTAGGAGTTAATGAATGGATATTTTGTCTTGATATATATTCGTGGAGTAATAAAAACGCCAACACAATATATAAATCGCTGGAATTTGTTGATGACATCGAATAAAATTAAATGTCAAAAAATACAGTAAAAACTGGAAGGGCGGTTAGTAAAAATAATCATTTAAATCAAATTTTGATACTGGAAATCAATGCGAATCCAATAGTATTTATCGCATTCAATTACCGCAAATCTGCCCTCAGTCACACTTACGGATTGGTTTACAAGTTCCATGATCATGATCAGAGTTCTGTGGAAGACTTAATTGCGAGTATCACATAGCAATGCCTAATTATGCAAAGCAATATTAGATACGCGACCCTCACATCTTTTAGTCTCGTGTACGTTGGGCTTCACCGGAATTGTCGGCTACACCATTTCTTTGAAATCACGCAGAGCTTCTACCAAAATTAATTAGGATTTAGAATGAAACTACGAGTGACGGCGCTGGTGGTGAGAGCCGCATTTCTAATTTTTCGTTCTGTATATTAGCATAGGTTTTTGATCCTTGATAGTAATTTATATATCGTACTCTGATGATGAACACAGAGAGTTGAAAAATGTCTGTACGTATCATATTAATTATTCATGCTATGTTGGTAAACGTGTTATATCCTATGTGATTGGCGCCTATTTAAATATATAATATTTGATATAAAGTATTATTATCACAACACACGCAATCAATAAATGTTTAATTATAATAAAAAAACCTGAGCAGGATTGAAAATATAATTAGAATAAATATGTTGGTCAAGAGATCAAAGATATGTTCATAATATACTGTAGCACAAACATAACATCGATGAAAATAGATAAGTTAACTAAAATGTCAAAAGGGCTGATAAAAGATGACAAATTGCAAAGTGGTGCAAATGCAAACTGTAATGGAAATTGAACAACAGTACACGCAGAAATGAATACATGGGTAGGAATATTTATGATTTTAATTATATAAAATATTGTACTGTGTAATGAAATCTAAAATTACACTAACAATGAAAAAGATAACGAGATTCCTAAACTAGATGATACTGCCTATTCTAATGCTTCACATATAATAATTATATCAATTATCCCCATGAGAGCAAAACAATTTCTTATATTATTATTGATATTGATATTGATAATGATAATGATAATAATAATGTTTGTGTTGAGGATAATCATAATAAAATAGATGATGCAAATGATAATCAAATTTAACATTCATTTTGCTTACTTATTTCATTTTCACCAGTAACATTGAACGGAGTAAATTCAAGAGACTCCGCCGCCGGAATTCCTGTTGACTCATTCACAGATGAGATGTGGCGATCGGAAAATTGCGACAGTCCTTCCCACATTGCTGGACCAGGTTCATGAGACTCTGCTGATGCGTTGGATGCTGTAAATATTTTATAGATAAGAATTTGTTTAATGGTTAGAATTCTAGCTACATTGGTATACATTATGCAATTTATTTACCCACCTTCCTAGAAACTTATGTGAAAAGCAGAATTCGAAAAATTCATGTAATTTTGCAGGTAGACGATGGTTGATATATTTATATATTGTGTAGTTGCATCTATAGTTAACTTCATTTTAGGAACAATAATGTCGATTGCAAGCATGAACATATGTGAATAAAAAAATAATTATAAACCTCATATATGCAGTTGCTTTTTCGAAAAACACCGAAGATATACTTTAGTCAAAACTAACTTGTCTTGGTGTCAGAACAATCCAATTAGCTTTAGAAGCAGACATTTTCAAGTTTCGAGAATGCAGATAAAACTGTATGTAGTATTATTCCTTACTGTAGAAATAATCATTTATTAACTCTTAGACCTGTGGAGATTCTCAAGAATAGGGGTAAAAGAATGGATATTGTTTTGTTGTTAATTAGTTGAGTTGTATAATAAAATTTAAAAATAAATTAACAACGTAAAGGATAACGAAATTAATAAACTAGATGATACTGCCCATTCTAATGCGAACGAAAGAATACTTATATAAATTGTCGCTATGATAACAAAACCAATTCTTTTATTAATATTGATATTGATAATGGTTATGATAAGGATAATACGAATGTTTGTGTTGACGATAATCATAATAAAATTCATGATGCATATGATAATCAAATTTAACATTCAGTTTGCTCACTTATTTCATTTTCACGAGTAACATCGAACGGAGTAACGTCAAGAGACTCCGCCGCCGGAGTTCCTGTTGATTCATTCATAGATGGGAGGTGGCGATCGGAAGATTGTGACTGTCCGTCCCACATTGCTGGATCTGGTTCAGGAGACTCTGCTGATTCGTCGGACGCTGTATATTTTAAAGGTAAGAATTTGTTTAATGGTTAGAAATGTAACTGCATTGGTATACCTTCTGCAATTTATTGACTCACCTTCCTAGATACTTATGTGAACACAAAATTTAATAAATACTTTTAGCAAATGTAAATATTATGTAATTTTGCATCATTAGTTTCGTTTGTCAAACGTGTGATTTAGGTTGAATCTGATGGAAGCTAACGATAAGTTAAGCGAAATATTTTGACAATTAATACCACTTGAACAATGGAAGGACCGCGTTAGTCAAAACGCAGATCAGGTAAATTAAATTAATCCAAGTTCGCAAAAACAATTTCCATTCATAATCTACTATTATTTTAAAATAATGAATGTATTCGAACTTCTCGAAACACGAAGTTTTCTCATGTCGGCAAATAGGGTGTCATATATTTATACTTTCTCTCGAGCTGAAGATTGTTTAAGGGAATTGATTTCTAAAGAGATGATTTTATGCGACATGAACATATATATATATATACGAAAATCAAAGCCAGGCGCCTTAGTCAATGTTGTATTTTTGTCGTATCAACCGATAGCCGTACAGACAAAACGAAATACGCCTTTCAATCTATCCTAAACGCTTTAAAACGTAGGGGTCAAATGTTAGTATCTGGAACTGGTTATTGATGACAGGAATACTAATATTAGTTATTAATTATTGCAGATCTTGGTTGAACTGGATGATACATTTTAAGCTCGAAGCGCAACGATATTGGTGAACGACCGTTTAATAATTTCGTGGCAAACATATTATACTTAATCAGCACAAATTTCAGACACAAAATGATTTGCGCCCCAAGGCGTCATCCAGTATGTAGACTACAGTAGGTGCATTTATAAGGTGTAGTTGCCTATATAGTTGTCTTCGCTTTTGGAACAATTATGTCAATTGCAAGCATGAAAATATGCGAGAAAAATGTTCTTGCGTAAAACCGTGTAGATATGCTTTGGTGAAAACTAACTTGACTTGGTGTCAAAACAATCGAATTAGTGTTAGACACAGATATTTTCAACAGTCGACAATGCCGATTTGACTGTATGAAATATTATTTCCTACTATAGAAATAGTCATCTTTTAACTGTTAAATCTATGTAGATTCTCGTGAAAAGGTTTTAAATAATGGATATTTTGTCTTGTTATAAATAATTTGAGTTGTATAATGGAAATTAAAATTACACTAACAACGTAAAGATTAACGAAATTGATAAACTAGACAATAGTGCCTATTCTAATGGTAACGAAAAAATACTTATATAAATTGTGGCTATGATAACAAAACAAATTCTTTTATTAATATTGATATTGATATTGGTTATGATAATGATAGTACGAATGTTTGTGTTGACGATAATCATAATAAAATTCATGATGCACATGATAATCAAATTTAACATTCAGTTTGCTCACTTATTTCATTTTCACGAGTAACATCGAACGGAGTAACGTCAAGAGACTCCGCCGCCGGAGTTCCTGTTGATTCATTCATAGATGGGAGGTGGCGATCGGAAGATTGTGACTGTCCGTCCCACATTGCTGGATCTGGTTCAGGAGACTCTGCTGATTCGTCGGACGCTGTATATTTTAAAGGTAAGAATTTGTTTAATGGTTAGAATTTTACCTGCATTGGTATAACTTCTGCAATTTATTGACTCACCTTCCTAGATACTTATGTGAACACAAAATTTAATAAATACTTTGAGCAAATGTAAATATTATGTAATTTTGCATCATTAGTTTCGTTTGTCAAACTTGTGATTTAGGTTGAATCTGATGGAAGCTATCGATAAGTTAAGCGAAATATTTGGACATTGAATACCACTTGAACAATGGAAGGACCGCGTTCGTCAAAACGCAGATCAGGTAAATTCAATTAATCCAAGTTCGCAAAAACAAATTTCATTCATAATCTACTATTATTTTAAAATAATGAATGTATTCGAACTTCTCGAAACACGAAGTTTTCTCATGTCGGCAAATAGGGTGTCATATATTTATACTTTCTCTCGAGCTGAAGATTGTTTAAGGGAATTGATTTCTAAAGAGATGATTTTATGCGCATGATCATATATATATATACGAAAATCAAAGCCAGGCGCCTTAGTCAATGTTGTATTTTTGTCGTATCAACCGATAGCCGTACAGACAAAACGAAATACACATTTCAATCTATCCTAAACGCTTTAAAACGTAGTGGTCAGATGTTAGTATCTGGAACTGGTTATTGATGACAGGAATACTAATATTAGTTATTAATTATTGCAGATCTTGGTTGAACTGGATGATACATTTTAAGCTCGAAGCGCAACGATATTGGTGAACGACCGTTTCATAATTTCGTGGCAAACATATTATATTTAATCAGCACAAATTTCAGACACAAAATGATTTGCGCCCCAAGGCGTCATCCAGTATGTAGACTACAGTAGGTGCATTTATATGGGGTAGTTGCCTCTATAGTTGCCTTCGCTTTTGGAACAATTATGTCAATTGCAAGCATGATCATATGCGAAAAAATTGTTTTCGCGTAAAACCATGAAGATATGCTTTGGTGAAAACTAGCGACTTGGTGTAAAAACAATCAGATAGCGTTAGACACAGATATTTTCAACAGTCGACAATGCCGATTTGACTGTTTGAAATATTATTTTCTACTATAGAAATAGACATTTTTTAACTGTTAAACCTATGTAGATTCTCGTGAATTGGTTTTAAATAATGGATATTTTGTCTTGTTATAAATAAGTTGAGGTGTATAATGGAAATTAAAATTACACTAATGTAACGACACAAATCAATCGCCGACATATTGCGTAAATTAAATTCAAATTTATTTACGTTGCACCAATGAGAATAAAGCAAATTGCCGTTTAATCACGTTTAACCACGTTTAACCAATAGTATGCAAGTACACATATTGCATGCTATTTAAGCACGGTAATTTACCATGCAAGTCAGTCGTGGCGTTTGCCTTCTACCTGCTTCACGCGTGTGCGTTCTGTCGGCTGTCAATACGTGTGCGCTCTGTCGGCTGTCAATACCTACGCTGGTGATTTGATAGTTTCACCAACAACTAACTTCATCCGTGACTCATCTTATTGCGGGATACCGGAGAGACGAGCCAATTAAGTGCAGGACCTGCAGGACACTATCCACAACGCGGTTAAAGCTCAACCACGGGAACGACAACTCAACCAGAGTCCACCCAAGGCTCTAGGACATCTTCAACTCTAAAGAATTCAAGAGAACGCATTACTAGGCCGTCTTAAGGGCCCCATATTAGTAACTAATCTCTATTCAGAGCACCTTAACCGAGTTTGTAACGTCGTGCGGCATTTACTTGAAGCCGGGGCGTTTACAAAATTGGCGACCGCGCCAGGATATTGATTATTGTTCTGATTTTTTTGGTATAAATAAAATTGACTTCCTTTTTCATCTATTTGGGATAAAAATCGATTAAGATTTGCGTGATCGTGGTCATCTGTGAATTTTTTTGGGTATATATATATATATTCGTGGTTTGTGTTGGGGGATATAATAATAATAGATTGACATTTGTGTTTTCTTTACCCTGAACGTGGATTTCTGGGAAATCTGTTGGGTATATATTCGTGGATTTGTGGGGTTAATAATAATACATCGGCATCAAAGGCCAACGGGGCCTTTGTTCATTTCTACGTACAAAACGGCACCGTACGTACTCAACAACTCAACTTCGGATTTTTGGAAACAGTGACTTTTTGTTCTGCTCTTATTCAACTGTGGAAGCTGTTTGTGGGTAAGCGTTTCGTTAAAGTATATTTATATATTTTCATATTGCTTTTAATTTATGCTTTTAAGATCCCGTAAGGTTTTTAAAATGTCAGGTCCAATTTTAGATATTGATGTTCCTGTTTGGGATGGAGATAGTGAGCTATTTTTTATGCGCATAGACTCCGCTTTCTCCCCGTTTCCTGATTATGACAGTCATCAAAAACTGTCGAAGGTTTTTGCTAAACTACCTTCTGAATTGCAGCGACAGATTTATCCTAAGCTTGAGGCCATTAGGAAGCTACCTAATCCCATTTTGGGCCTACAAAACGAGATAGAATCTTTGCTTGGACCCACAGAAACTGAGCAGATAATAAACAAATATGCGCAGTTAGATATGCCAAATCTTGGCCCCATCGAAATACTGAGGGAATTACGGAAACATTGGTATAAAACCAACATTTCTGACCATGAGGCTAAGGTTGTTTTTATTAACAATCTTCCCCAAATATTAAAACTCTTTGCCAGACAGCTCCCCAACACTCTCTCTATAGATGACTTATCTGAGAAATGTGAGTTAGAATATAGGGTTTTGGAACCCAAAGTGAATCCATCGTCCTTTTCTTCACCCCCGCAAGATGATAGAATCTCCTCCTTAGAGAGAACAGTGGCGAACATGGCCAAAGTTCTAGAAGGATTGGCCATTACCAAATCAGAGATAAATCATGTGAATGCTCGACCAAAATTCGTTTCCAAGTCAAATTATAATGGTAGGCGGCGATCGAGATCTCCGCAATCATTTAATAAATATGCTCCAAAGAACTGGTGTTATAACCACCAGAAGTTTTTTTATGCTTGCCAAGTTTGTCTTTGTCGTTTCGAAGAATTTCCGAATGAGTGTCAATTTCCACAGCTGACGGAGAGGACAACAGACCGCAGGCACAAGGGTGCATAAGTATTGGGAAACGTCTAGCGCAGGAAGTAGAAGACCGTACTTTCTGCACATCAACGGCATCAACGGCGCTACAGGGAAGAAGCCAGCTACAATCCGACATCCCTGTCGACTCTTTTCGTCCACGCCGAATTTTTCACATAGAGAACCAAACAGACAATGCCAGTCGCTATCACCAGCCTACTTGTTTGCATGACCCGGCCAAACAGCCAAACGAACTTCTGCACCTTCTTGATTTGAAAACTGGCGAAGAGTTCATCGTAGACACAGGTGCGGCAGTCTCAGTTCTCAAAGGTGATTCAATGGCCGAGATATCGCTAGGAGTTCTTCTCGCAACAGCTATAGGCGAGCCCATACCAACTTATGGCTGCCAATACCGCACACTCAACATGGGTCTACGACGTGAATTTTCCCACAACTTCATCATTGCCAAGGTCTCACATAATATAATAGGCCTTGATTTCCTTCTAAAATTTCGGCTCATTGTTGATCTTGCCAATCAAAGATCATCGACCCCTCCACCGGACTTGAACAAAGCTTTTGGACACTTGCCTCCGAGCGTTTGGAGTTACAGGTCATTCAACCAACCCCAGTGCATCATCCAGCAGAGATATCAGCAGCTCTTCGAAAATACAAATCGCTTTTCGATCTTAGCAAATCCGATCTACGTGTCTCCAACACGATGCATCATATCGTCACAGAAGGACAACCTATTGCACTCAAGAAGCGACCACTGGCTTCGCTAAGCTGAAAGCTGCACAAGAAGAATTCTCAAGGCTTTTGGAAGAGGGAATCATCAGACCATCGAAAAGTTCATGGGCGTCACCACTGCACTTAGTCTCAAAATCAAACGGATAGTACAGAGCCTGTGGAGACTACCGTAAGCTAAATTCAGTGACAAAATCTGATGCGTATCCTATTCCAAATATCAACACTTTACTTGAAAACTCAACGGCAGCAATTTCTTCTCAGTGATTGACCTCAGACAAGCGTACCATCACATACCGGTAGCACCAGAGGACATCGAGAAAACTGCAGTCATCACTCCATTTGGCCTTTTTGAATATCTTTACATGCCTTTTGGACTTAAGTGTACTACTCAGACATTTCAAAGATTCATAGACAACATACTTCGCGACGACTCTACTTATTGTATGTCATATCTAGATGACATTATGGTATTCAGTCCAGATCTAGAATCTCATGCGAAACATCTACGAAATGTCTTCTCACGCGTATCCAACCACGGACTCAAGATCAACTGTGACAAGACGCAGATTGCAACTTCATCCGTCGACTTCTTAGGGCATCGTATCACGGCCCAAGGTATTCAACCGTTGCCGTCAAAAACGAATTCAATCAAGAATATCAAGTCACCAAGGACTTTGAGCGATTTGCAGAAAATCCTGGGAGTACTAAACTATTATCGCAAGTTCCTTCCAGGCCTTTCAAAACAACTTTATCCTTTGTGCAGGCACCTGCGGAACCGAAAAGGACATAGCAAGAATTCCATCATTGCTTGGTCATCCGAAGTCGAGGAATTACTTCGACTTGCCATCAACTCGTTAGCAAATGCCACAATGCAAACGCATCCAGATTTCGAAAAGCCATTTCTACTCACGACAGATGCTTCTGAATTCGCTATTGGAGCCACTTTGGAACAAGAGATCGGCGGAGTTCGGAAGCCTATCAGTTTCTACTCGCGTACTCTCCAACCAGTAGAAACGAGGTACGACACTTTCGGCCGAGAACTTCTCGCCATCCACGACACAGTGCGATATTTTATCAGCATCATTGGCAGTAGCAGATTTGTTGTTTTCACAGATCATGCACCACTAGTTAGCACACTTCGAAACGCAACTTCATCTATCGCAAGTACCCTGCCAGAGTGGAAAGACAGCTTTCTCGTCTAAGCGAATGGCAATTTGACGTCTTTCACGTCAAGGGCAAACAGAACTTCATTACAGATGCCCTGTCTAGGCCAGACGTCTCTCTACAACCACCTTCACCGTCACCATTCACTGTCAACTCCGTGGCACTCAGTGCACCTGCACTAACGCCAACTCTCCTGCGAACTGAACAACGCGGTGACATTCACATTCAAAGATCAATAGCCGTCACCCAACCAAGTTCATATGCCGTCTGTGGGAAGGCTTACCAATTGTTTACTTCACGGGTACGCAGCCCAACAAGCCAGTTCTGCCGACCAGCCTTCAGAGGAAGGTTTTCGATTCAATTCACTCAATTTCTCACCCAGGAAGCCAAGCGACTGTCCGACTTCTTTACAGATCGTTTCTGGGGTCACAGACTTAGGCAGAATGTTAAACGATGGGTCTCAGAGTGTGCAATTTGTCAGAAAAACAAGATCTCACGACACACTCGTTCTAAGTTGCAACATTTTCGATCTACTTCTCGCCTAGCCATCGTCCACATCGACAAAGTTCATCTGACAAGGGTTCAATGTTTCAGCTACCTTCTAACTATGATCGATAGATTTACACGGTGGCCTGCGGCATTACCTCTTAGCACCATTTCTGCAGACGAAGTAACTAACGGTTTTATCTCTGCATAGATATCCAATTACGGTGTTCCCAATGAGGTCATCACGGACAGAGGCACTTGCTTCTCATCTGATCGTTTCAAAACCACCTTGCGGTACATGGGATGCATCTTACGCCAGACGACTGCCTACCATCCCCAAACTAATGGCATGGTAGAGAGAATGCATAGGGAACTCAAAGCAGCTTTAGCATCCTCGTCCATTAATGGCAACTGGGTCGATGCACTACCTTTAGTTCTGCTGGCCATACGTTCTCGTACTCGAGAATCCATTAAAACGTCTGCGTCACAACTCTTGTATGGCATGGATCTACGCCTGCTTAGTCAGCTCCCACGTCTACTACCGGCACAAGATGACCCACAAGACGAAGCTACCGCCTTCGACTTCATTTCGGTAACATGTCCGAACAGCAGCCGAGACACACGCCTCGTCCAGTCTTCGTTCACCCACAGCTCCACATCTGCAAGAGAGTACTCGTTCGCAACAATACTGCTGTTGCACCACTACAACCAAAGTATCGCGGTCCTTACCCGATTTTGCTCAAACAACCAAAATACTTCGTCATTATGCAAGGCGCTACACCGACATCAGTAAGCATAGACAGATTGAAACCGTTTATCGAACCACGTGATCCTGAGAGCGTTCAACCTTCTACACACGTCTCAGGCTCCGTCTGCCCACAATATCAATATCCGGCTTTGTATAACGCGTAATTGATTTTTTAAACATTAACATTAACTATAAATTTTTTTAACCTTACGTTATTTTTCTTATTTGTCTCACGTGGCATAACCAGCTGTTCTTAGCTAACAATTGTAGTAGCATTTTGAACAGTTCTTTGGTATTATGCCATCTCTGAAATTAATGTTGGTGTACATATTTTTATGCAATTACCTTTGATTTTAATGTATATATTTTTACATTATAATGTATTTATCACACATGACATTACACTGCCTATTTTGGTATGACCAGCTACTTAGAGCTAACGCTTTTGTGTAGCAACACTAAGTGGTGATCAGCTTCATATCATGGTACAGGCCACTTTCAATGCATATCTCAACTTTATCTATTTCACAAAGACCACTCTACAAATGTCATGACCACAACGTCGAGCACTCTGGCTCCTTTGGTCGTATACAAACAAATTGACAACGATCCAACCTGCTTAGGTTTTAACTTAAACCTGGCAAATTCAGATACGTTTACCTCGAAATCTTCACGCTGCGGCTCAGCTTACACTGCTCTATCTTGCCTCACGTGCGCGTATCATTCATCATCTTAAGCTCAGCGCGGGTTCATCATATTTTTGTAACTTGGTTCGGGCACTCTGTCATGCATTTCTTATCTAGCTCGCAGTAAAATTTTTTCTTTTCAGAGGAAAGTGTTGTAACGACGAAATCAATCGCCGACATATTGCGTAAATTAAATTCAAATTTAGTTACGTTGCACCAATGAGAAAAAGCAAATTGCCGTTTAACCACGTTTAACCACGTTTAACCAATAGTATGCAAGTATACATATTGCATGCTATTTAAGCACTGTAATTTACCATGCAAGTCAGTTGTGTCATTTGCCGTCTACCTGCTTCACACGTGTGCGTTCTGTCGGCTGTCAATACGTGTGCTCTCTGTCGGCTGTCAATACCTACGCTGGTGATTTGATCGTTTCACCAAAAACTAACGACATCCGTGACTTATCTTGTTGCGGGATACCGGACCGACGAGCCAATTGAGTGCAGGACCTGCAGGACACCATCCACAACGCGATCACAGCTCAACCACGGGAGCGAAAACTCAACCAGAGTCCACCCAAGGCTCTAGGTCATCTTCAACTCTGAAGACTTCAAGAGAACGAATTACCAGGCCCTCCTAACGGGCGCCATATCAGTAACTAATCTCTATTCCGAGCACCTTAACCGAGTTTGTAACGTCGTACGGCATATACTTGAAGCCGGGGCGTTTACACTAACAACGTAAAGGTTAACGAAATGGATAAACTCGATGATAGTGCCTATTCTAATGCTAACGAAAGTATACTTATATAAATTGTGGCTATGATAACAAAACAAATTATTTTATTAATATTGATATTGATATTGGTTATGATAATGATAATACGAATGTTTGTGTTGACGATAATCATAATAAAATTCATGATGCACATGATAATCAAATTTAACATTCAGTTTGCTCACTTATTTCATTTTCACGAGTAACATCGAACGGAGTAACGTCAAGAGACTCCGCCGCCGGAGTTCCTGTTGATTCATTCATAGATGGGAGGTGGCGATCGGAAGATTGTGACTGTCCGTCCCACATTGCTGGATCTGGTTCAGGAGACTCTGCTGATTCGTCGGACGCTGTATATTTTAAAGGTAAGAATTTGTTTAATGGTTAGAATTGTAACTGCATTGGTATACCTTCTGCAATTTATTGACTCACCTTCCTAGATACTTATGTGAACACAAAATTTAATAAATACTTTGAGCAAATGTAAATATTATGTAATTTTGCATCATTAGTTTCGTTTGTCAAACTTGTGATTTAAGTTGAATCTGATGGAAGCTATCCATAAGTTAAGCGAAATATTTTGAAACTGAATACCACTTGAACAATGGAAGGACCGCGTTTGTCAAAACGCAGATCCGGTAAATTCAATTAATCCAAATTCGCAAAAACATTTTTCATTCATAATCTACTATTATTTTAAAATAATGAATGTATTCGAACTTCTCGA
This sequence comes from Eudiplozoon nipponicum, assembly GCA_029291075.1. Classification (NCBI taxonomy): domain Eukaryota; kingdom Metazoa; phylum Platyhelminthes; class Monogenea; order Mazocraeidea; family Diplozoidae; genus Eudiplozoon; species Eudiplozoon nipponicum. The sequence goes on along the minus strand of JAQBSW010001078.1, from coordinate 129,379 downwards.
AACACGAAGTTTTCTCATGTCGGCAAATAGGGTGTCATACATTTATACTTTCTCTCGAGCTGAAGATTGTTTAAGGGAATTGATTTCTAAAGAGATGATTTTATGCGGCATGATCATATATATATATATATAGGAAAGTCAAAGCCAGGCGCCTTAGTCAATGTTGTATTTTTGTCGTATCAACCGATAGCCGAACAGACAAAACGAAATACGCCTTTCAATCTATCCTAAACGCTTTAAAACGTAGGGGCCAGATGTTCATATCTGGAACTGGTTATTGATGACAGGAATACTAATATTAGGTTATTAATTATTGCAGATCTTGGTTGAACTGGATGATACATTTTAAGCTCGAAGCGCAACGATATTGGTGAACGACCGTTTCATAATTTCGTGGCAAACATATTATACTTAATCAGCACATATTTCAGACACAAAATGATTTGCGCCCCAAGGCGTCATCCAGTATGTAGACTACACTAGGTGCATTTATATGGTGTAGTTGCCTCTATAGTTGCCTTCGCTTTTGGAACAATTATGTCAATTGCAAGCATGATCATATGCGAAAAAATTGTTTTTGCGTAAAACCATGAAGATATGCTTTGGTGAAAACTAACTTGACTTGGTGTCAAAACAATCGAATTAGCGTTAGACACAGATATTTTCAACAGTCGACAATGCCGATTTGACTGTTTGAAATATTATTTCCTACTATAGAAATAGTCATTTTTTAACTGTTAAATCTATGTAGATTCTCGTGAATAGGTTTCAAATAATCTATATTTTGTCTTGTTATAAATAAGTTGAGGTGTATATTAAAATTATAATTAAACTAACAACGTAAATGTTAACGAAATGGATAAACTCGATGAATGTGCCTATTCTAATTCTAACGAAAAAATACTTTTCTAAATTTTGGCTATGATAACAAAACAAATTCTTTTATTAATATTGATATTGATATTGGTTATGATAATGATAATACGGATGTTTGTGTTGACGATAATCATAATAAAATTCATGATGCACATGATAATCAATTTTAACATTCAGTTTGCTCACTTATTTCATTTTCACGAGTAACATCGAACGGAGTAACGTCAAGAGACTCCGCCGCCGGAGTTCCGGTTGATTCATTCATAGATGGGAGGTGGCGATCGGAAGATTGTGACTGTCCGTCCCACATTGCTGGATCTGGTTCAGGAGACTCTGCTGATTCGTCGGACGCTGTATATTTTAAAGGTAAGAATTTGTTTAATGGTTAGAATTGTAACTGCATTGGTATACTTTCTGCAATTTATTGACACACCTTCCTAGATACTTATGTGAACACAAAATTTAATAAATACTTTGAGCAAATGTAAATATTATGTAATTTTGCATCATTAGTTTCGTTTGTCAAACTTGTGATTTAGGTTGAATCTGATGGAAGCTATCGATAAGTTAAGCGAAATATTTTGACAATGAATACCACTTGAACAATGGAAGGACCGCGTTAGTCAAAACGCAGATCAGGTAAAATAAATTAATCCAAGTTCGCGAAAACAATTTTCATTCATAATCTACTATTATATTAAAATAATGAATGTATTCGAACTTCTCGAAACACGAAGTTTTCTCATGTCGGCAAATAGGGTGTCTTATATTTATACTTTCTCTCGAGCTGAAGATAGTTTAAGGGAATTGATTTCTAAAGAGATGATTTTATGCGACATGATCATATATATATACGAAAATCAAAGCCAGGCGCCTTAGTCAATGTTGTATTTTTGTCGTATCAACCGATAGCCGTACAGACAAAACGAAATACGCCTTTCAATCTATCCTAAACGCTTTAAAACGTAGGGGTCAGATGTTAGTATCTGGAACTGGTTATTGATGACAGGAATACTAATATTAGTTATTAATTATTGCAGATCTTGGTTGAACTGGATGATACATTTTAAGCTCGAAGCGCAACGATATTGGTGAACGACCGTTTCATAATTTCGTGGCAAACATATTATACTTAATCAGCACAAATTTCAGACACAAAATGATTTGCGCCCCAAGGCGTCATCCAGTATGTAGACTACAGTAGGTGCATTTATAAGGTGTAGTTGCCTCTATAGTTGCCTTCGCTTTTGGAACAATTATGTCAATTGCAAGCATGAACATATGCGAGAAAAATGTTCTTGCGTAAAACCGTGTAGATATGCTTTGGTGAAAACTAACTTGACTTGGTGTCAAAACAATCGAATTAGCGTTAGACACAGATATTTTCAACAGTCGACAATGCCGATTTGACTGTATGAAGTATTATTTCCTACTATAGAAATAGTCATTTTTTAACTGTTAAACCTATGTAGATTCTCGTGAATTGGTTTTAAATAATGGATATTTTGTCTTGTTATAAATAAGTTGAGGTGTATAATGGAAATTAAAATTACACTAACAACGTAATGATTAACGAAATCGATAAACTAGACAATAGTGCCTATTCTAATGGTAACGAAAAAATACTTATATAAATTGTGGCTATGATAACAAAACAAATTCTTTTATTAATATTGATATTGATATTGGTTATGATAATGATAATACGTATGTTTGTGTTGACGATAATCATAATAAAATTCATGATGCACATGATAATCAAATTTAACATTCAGTTTGCTCACTTATTTCATTTTCACGAGTAACATCGAACGGAGTAACGTCAAGAGACTCCGCCGCCGGAGTTCCTGTTGATTCATTCATAGATGGGAGGTGGCGATCGGAAGATTGTGACTGTCCGTCCCACATTGCTGGATCTGGTTCAGGAGACTCTGCTGATTCGTCGGACGCTGTATATTTTAAAGGTAAGAATTTGTTTAATGGTTAGAATTGTAACTGCATTGGTATAACTTCTGCAATTTATTGACTCACCTTCCTAGATACTTATGTGAACACACAATTTAATAAATTCTTTGAGCAAATGTAAATGTTATGTAATTTTGCATCATTAGTTTCGTTTGTCAAACTTGTGATTTAGGTTGAATCTGATGGAAGCTATCGATAAGTTAAGCGAAATATTTTGACAATGAATACCACTTGAACAATGGAAGGACCGCGTTAGTCAAAACGCAGATCAGGTAAATTAAATTAATCCAAGTTCGCAAAAACAATTTTCATTCATAATCTACTATTATTTTAAAATAATGAATGTATTCGAACTTCTCGAAACACGAAGTTTTCTCATGTCGGCAAATAGGGTGTCATACATTTATACTTTCTCTCGAGCTGAAGATTGTTTAAGGGAATTGATTTCTAAAGAGATGATTTTATGCGGCATGATCATATATATATATAGGAAAGTCAAAGCCAGGCGCCTTAGTTAATGTTGTATTTTTGTCGTATCAACCGGTAGCCGAACAGACAAAACGAAATACGCCTTTCAATCTATCCTAAACGCTTTAAAACGTAGGGGTCAGATGTTAGTATCTGGAACTGGTTATTGATGACAGGAATACTAATATTAGTTATTAATTATTGCAGATCTTGGTTGAACTGGATGATACATTTTAAGCTCGAAGCGCAACGATATTGGTGAACGACCGTTTCATAATTTCGTGGCAAACATATTATACTTAATCAGCAAATATTTTAGACACAAAATGATTTGCGCCTCAAGGCGTCATCCAGTATGTAGACTACACTAGGTGCATTTATATGGTGCAGTTGCCTCTATAGTTGCCTTCGCTTTTGGAAAAATTATGTCAATTGCAAGCATGATCATATGCGATAAAATTGTTTTTGCGTAAAACCATGAAGATATGCTTTGGTGAAAACTAACTTGACTTGGTGTCAAAACAATCGAATTAGCGTTAGACACAGATATTTTCAACAGTCGACAATGCCGATTTGACTGTTTGAAATATTATTTCCTACTATAGAAATAGTCATTTTTTAACTGTTAGACCTATGTAGATTCTCGTGAATAGGTTTTAAATAATCGATATTTTGTCTTGTTATAAATAAGTTGAGGTGTATAATGAAAATTAAAATTACACTAACAACGTAAAGGTTAACGAAATGGATAAACTCGATGATAGTGCCTATTCTAATTCTAACGAAAGAATACTTTTCTAAATTGTGGCTATGATAACAAAACAAATTCTTTTATTAATATTGATATTGATATTGGTTATGATAATGATAGTACGAATGTTTGTGTTGACGATAATCATAATAAAATTCATGATGCACATGATAATCAAATTTAACATTCAGTTTGCTCACTTATTTCATTTTCACGAGTAACATCGAACGGAGTAACGTCAAGAGACTCCGCCGCCGGAGTTCCTGTTGATTCATTCATAGATGGGAGGTGGCGATCGGAAGATTGTGTCTGTCCGTCCCACATTGCTGGATCTGGTTCAGGAGACTCTGCTGATTCGTCGGACGCTGTATATTTTAAAGGTAAGAATTTGTTTAATGGTTAGAATTGTAACTGCATTGGTATACCTTCTGCAATTTATTGACTCACCTTCCTAGATACTTATGTGAACACAAAATTTAATAAATACTTTGAGCAAATGTAAATATTATGTAATTTTGCATCATTAGTTTCGTTTGTCAAACGTGTGATTTAGGTTGAATCTGATGGAAGCTATCGATAAGTTAAGCGAAATATTTTGACAATGAATACCACTTGAACAATGGAAGGACCGCGTTAGTCAAAACGCAGATCAGGTAAATTCAATTAATCCAAGTTCGCAAAAACATTTTTCATTCATAATCTACTATTATTTTAAAATAATGAATGTATTCGAACTTCTCGAAACACGAAGTTTTCTCATGTCGGCAAATAGGGTGTCTTATATTTATACTTTCTCTCGAGCTGAAGATTGTTTAAGGGAATTGATTTCTAAAGAGATGATTTTATGCGACATGATCATATATATATACGAAAATCAAAGCCAGGCGCCTTAGTCAATGTTGTATTTTTGTCGTATCAACCGATAGCCGTACAGACAAAACGAAATACGCCTTTCAATCTATCCTAAACGCTTTAAAACGTAGGGGCCAGATGTTAGTATCTGGAACTGGTTATTGATGACAGGAATACTAATATTAGTTATTAATTATTGCAGATCTTGGTTGAACTGGATGATACATTTTAAGCTCGAAGCGCAACGATATTGGTGAACGACCGTTTCATAATTTCGTGGCAAACATATTATATTTAATCAGCACAAATTTCAGACACAAAATGATTTGCGCCCCAAGGCGTCATCCAGTATGTAGACTACAGTAGGTGCATTTATATGGTGTAGTTGCCTCTATAGTTGCCTTCGCTTTTGGAACAATTATGTCAATTGCAAGCATGATCATATGCGAAAAAATTGTTTTTGCGTAAAACCATGAAGATATGCTTTGGTGAAAACTAACTTGACTTGGTGTCAAAACAATCGAATTAGCGTTAGACACAGATATTTTCAACAGTCGACAATGCCGATTTGACTGTATGAAGTATTATTTCCTACTATAGAAATAGTCATTTTTTAACTGTTAGACCTATGTAGATTCTCGTGAATAGGTTTTAAATAATCGATATTTTGTCTTGTTATAAATAAGTTGAGGTGTATAATGAAAATTAAAATTACACTAACAACGTAAAGGTTAACGAAATGGATAAACTCGATGATAGTGCCTATTCTAATGCTAACGAAAGAATACTTTTATAAATTGTGGCTATGATAACAAAACAAATTCTTTTATTAATATTGATATTGATATTGGTTATGATAATGATAATACGAATGTTTGTGTTGACGATAATCATAATAAAATTCATGATGCACATGATAATCAAATTTAACATTCAGTTTGCTCACTTATTTCATTTTCACGAGTAACATCGAACGGAGTAACGTCAAGAGACTCCGCCGCCGGAGTTCCTGTTGATTCATTCATAGATGGGAGGTGGCGATCGGAAGATTGTGACTGTCCGTCCCACATTGCTGGATCTGGTTCAGGAGACTCTGCTGATTCGTCGGACGCTGTATATTTTAAAGGTAAGAATTTGTTTAATGGTTAGAATTGTAACTGCATTGGTATACCTTCTGCAATTTATTGACTCACCTTCCTAGATACTTATGTGAACACACAATTTAATAAATTCTTTGAGCAAATGTAAATGTTATGTAATTTTGCATCATTAGTTTCGTTTGTCAAACTTGTGATTTAGGTTGAATCTGATGGAAGCTATCGATAAGTTAAGCGAAATATTTTGACAATGAATACCACTTGAACAATGGAAGGACCGCGTTAGTCAAAACGCAGATCAGGTAAATTCAATTAATCCAAGTTCGCAAAAACAATTTTCATTCATAATCTACTATTATTTTAAAATAATGAATGTATTCGAACTTCTCGAAACACGAAGTTTTCTCATGTCGGCAAATAGGGTGTCATATATTTATACTTTCTCTCGAGCTGAAGATTGTTTAAGGGAATTGATTTCTAAAGAGATGATTTTATGCGGCATGATCATATATATATATACGAAAATCAAAGCCAGGCGCCTTAGTCAATGTTGTATTTTTGTCGTATCAACCGATAGCCGAACAGACAAAACGAAATACGCCTTTCAATCTATCCTAAACGCTTTAAAACGTAGGGGTCAGATGTTAGTATCTGGAACTGGTTATTGATGACAGGAATACTAATATTAGGTTATTAATTATTGCAGATCTTGGTTGAACTGGATGATACATTTTAAGCTCGAAGCGCAACGATATTGGTGAACGACCGTTTCATAATTTCGTGGCAAACATATTATACTTAATCAGCACAAATTTCAGACACAAAATGATTTGCGCCCCAAGGCGTCATCCAGTATGTAGACTACAGTAGGTGCATTTATATGGTGTAGTTGCCTCTATAGTTGCCTTCGCTTTTGGAACAATTATGTCAATTGCAAGCATGATCATATGCGAAAAAATTGTTTTTGCGTAAAACCATGAAGATATGCTTTGGTGAAAACTAACTTGACTTGGTGTCAAAACAATCGAATTAGCGTTAGACACAGATATTTTCAACAGTCGACAATGCCGATTTGACTGTATGAAATATTATTTCCTACTATAGAAATAGTCATTTTTTAACTGTTAGACCTATGTAGATTCTCGTGAATAGGTTTTAAATAATCGATATTTTGTCTTGTTATAAATAAGTTGAGGTGTATAATGAAAATTAAAATTACACTAACAACGTAAAGGTTAACGAAATGGATAAACTCGATGATAGTGCCTATTCTAATGCTAACGAAAGAATACTTATATAAATTGTGGCTATGATAACAAAACAAATTCTTTTATTAATATTGATATTGATATTGGTTATGATAATGATAATACGAATGTTTGTGTTGACGATAATCATAATAAAATTCATGATGCACATGATAATCAAATTTAACATTCAGTTTGCTCACTTATTTCATTTTCACGAGTAACATCGAACGGAGTAACGTCAAGAGACTCCGCCGCCGGAGTTCCTGTTGATTCATTCATAGATGGGAGGTGGCGATCGGAAGATTGTGACTGTCCGTCCCACATTGCTGGATCTGGTTCAGGAGACTCTGCTGATTCGTCGGACGCTGTATATTTTAAAGGTAAGAATTTGTTTAATGGTTAGAATTGTAACTGCATTGGTATAACTTCTGCAATTTATTGACTCACCTTCCTAGATACTTATGTGAACACACAATTTAATAAATACTTTGAGCAAATGTAAATGTTATGTAATTTTGCATCATTAGTTTCGTTTGTCAAACTTGTGATTTAGGTTGAATCTGATGGAAGCTATCGATAAGTTAAGCGAAATATTTTGACAATGAATACCACTTGAACAATGGAAGGACCGCGTTAGTCAAAACGCAGATCAGGTAATTTCAATTAATCCAGGTTCGCAAAAACAATTTTCATTCATAATCTACTATTATTTTAAAATAATGAATGTATTCGAACTTCTCGAAACACGAAGTTTTCTCATGTCGGCAAATAGGGTGTCTTATATTTATACTTTCTCTCGAGCTGAAGATTGTTTAAGGGAATTGATTTCTAAAGAGATGATTTTATGCGACATGATCATATATATATACGAAAATCAAAGCCAGGCGCCTTAGTCAATGTTGTATTTTTGTCGTATCAACCGATAGCCGTACAGACAAAACGAAATACGCCTTTCAATCTATCCTAAACGCTTTAAAACGTAGGGGTCAGATGTTAGTATCTGGAACTGGTTATTGATGACAGGAATACTAATATTAGGTTATTAATTATTGCAGATCTTGGTTGAACTGGATGATACATTTTAAGCTCGAAGCGCAACGATATTGGTGAACGACCGTTTCATAATTTCGTGGCAAACATATTATACTTAATCAGCACAAATTTCAGACACAAAATGATTTGCGCCCCAAGGCGTCATCCAGTATGTAGACTACAGTAGGTGCATTTATATGGTGTAGTTGCCTCTATAGTTGCCTTCGCTTTTGGAACAATTATGTCAATTGCAAGCATGATCATATGCGAAAAAATTGTTTTTGCGTAAAACCATGAAGATATGCTTTGGTGAAAACTAACTTGACTTGGTGTCAAAACAATCGAATTAGCGTTAGACACAGATATTTTCAACAGTCGACAATGCCGATTTGACTGTATGAAATATTATTTCCTACTATAGAAATAGTCATTTTTTAACTGTTAGACCTATGTAGATTCTCGTGAATAGGTTTTAAATAATGGATATTTTGTCTTGTTATAAATAAGTTGAGGTGTATAATGAAAATTAAAATTACACTAACAACGTAAAGGTTAACGAAATGGATAAACTCGATGATAGTGCCTATTCTAATGCTAACGAAAGAATACTTATATAAATTGTGGCTATGATAACAAAACAAATTCTTTTATTAATATTGATATTGATATTGGTTATGATAATGATAATACGAATGTTTGTGTTGACGATAATCATAATAAAATTCATGATGCACATGATAATCAAATTTAACATTCAGTTTGCTCACTTATTTCATTTTCACGAGTAACATCGAACGGAGTAACGTCAAGAGACTCCGCCGCCGGAGTTCCTGTTGATTCATTCATAGATGGGAGGTGGCGATCGGAAGATTGTGTCTGTCCGTCCCACATTGCTGGATCTGGTTCAGGAGACTCTGCTGATTCGTCGGACGCTGTATATTTTAAAGGTAAGAATTTGTTTAATGGTTAGAATTGTAACTGCATTGGTATACCTTCTGCAATTTATTGACTCACCTTCCTAGATACTTATGTGAACACACAATTTAATAAATTCTTTGAGCAAATGTAAATGTTATGTAATTTTGCATCATTAGTTTCGTTTGTCAAACTTGTGATTTAGGTTGAATCTGATGGAAGCTATCGATAAGTTAAGCGAAATATTTTGACAATGAATACCACTTGAACAATGGAAGGACCGCGTTAGTCAAAACGCAGATCAGGTAAATTCAATTAATCCAAGTTCGCAAAAACAATTTTCATTCATAATCTACTATTATTTTAAAATAATGAATGTATTCGAACTTCTCGAAACACGAAGTTTTCTCATGTCGGCAAATTCGGTGTCATATATTTGTACTTTCCCTCGAGCTGAGGTTTGTTTAAGCGAATTTATTTCTAAAGAGATGATTATATGGGGCATGATCATATATATACGAAAATGAAAGGCAGGCGCCTTAGTCAATGTTGTATTTTTGTCGTATCAACCGATAGCCCAACAGACAAAACGAAATACACATTTCAATCTATCCTAAACGCTTTAAAACGTAGGGTCAGATGTTAGTATCTGGAACTGGTTATTGATGACAGGAATACTAATATTAGTTATTAATTATTGCAGATCTTGGTTGAACTGGATGATACATTTTAAGCTCGAAGCGCAGCGATATTGGTGAACGAACGTTTATAATTTCGTGGCAACAATATTGTACTTAATCAGGACAAATTTCAGACACAAAGTGATTTGCGCCCCAAGGCGTCATCCAGTATGTAGACTACAGTAGGTGCATTTATATGGTGTAGTTGCCTCTATAGTTGCCTTCGCTTTTGGAACAATTATGTCAATTGCAAGCATGATCATATGCGAATAAATTGTTTTTGCGTAAAACCATGAAGATATGCTTTGGTGAAAACTAACTTGACTTGGTGTCAAAACAATCGAATTAGCGTTAGACACAGATATTTTCAACAGTCGACAATGCCGATTTGACTGTATGAAGTATTATTTCCTACTATAGAAATAGTCATTTTTTAACTGTTAAACCTATGGAGATTATCGAAAATGGCTTTTAAATAATGGATATTTTGTCTTGTTATAAATAAGTTGAGGTGTATAATGAAAATTAAAATTACACTAACAACGTAAAGGTTAACGAAATGGATAAACTCGATGATAGTGCCTATTCTAATGCTAACGAAAGAATACTTATATAAATTGTGGCTATGATAACAAAACAAATTCTTTTATTAATATTGATATTGATATTGGTTATGATAATGATAATACGAATGTTTGTGTTGACGATAATCATAATAAAATTCATGATGCACATGATAATCAAATTTAACATTCAGTTTGCTCACTTATTTCATTTTCACGAGTAACATCGAACGGAGTAACGTCAAGAGACTCCGCCGCCGGAGTTCCTGTTGATTCATTCATAGATGGGAGGTGGCGATCGGAAGATTGTGACTGTCCGTCCCACATTGCTGGATCTGGTTCAGGAGACTCTGCTGATTCGTCGGACGCTGTATATTTTAAAGGTAAGAATTTGTTTAATGGTTAGAATTGTAACTGCATTGGTATACCTTCTGCAATTTATTGACTCACCTTCCTAGATACTTATGTGAACACACAATTTAATAAATTCTTTGAGCAAATGTAAATGTTATGTAATTTTGCATCATTAGTTTCGTTTGTCAAACTTGTGATTTAGGTTGAATCTGATGGAAGCTATCGATAAGTTAAGCGAAATATTTTGACAATGAATACCACTTGAACAATGGAAGGACCGCGTTAGTCAAAACGCAGATCAGGTAATTTCAATTAATCCAGGTTCGCAAAAACAATTTTCATTCATAATCTACTATTATTTTAAAATAATGAATGTATTCGAACTTCTCGAAACACGAAGTTTTCTCATGTCGGCAAATAGGGTGTCATATATTTATACTTTCTCTCGAGCTGAAGTTTGTTTAAGGGAATTGATTTCTAAAGAGATGATTTTATGCGGCATGATCATATATATACGAAAATGAAAGGCAGGCGCCTTAGTCAATGTTGTATTTTTGTCGTATCAACCGATAGCCGTACAGACAAAACGAAATACACATTTCAATCTATCCTAAACGCTTTAAAACGTAGGGTCAGATGTTAGTATCTGGAACTGGTTATTGATGACAGGAATACTAATATTAGGTTATTAATTATTGCAGATCTTGGTTGAACTGGATGATACATTTTAAGCTCGAAGCGCAACGATATTGGTGAACGACCGTTTCATAATTTCGTGGCAAACATATTATACTTAATCAGCACAAATTTCAGACACAAAATGATTTGCGCCCCAAGGCGTCATCCAGTATGTAGACTACAGTAGGTGCATTTATATGGTGTAGTTGCCTCTATAGTTGCCTTCGCTTTTGGAACAATTATGTCAATTGCAAGCATGATCATATGCGAAAAAATTGTTTTTGCGTAAAACCATGAAGATATGCTTTGGTGAAAACTAACTTGACTTGGTGTCAAAACAATCGAATTAGCGTTAGACACAGATATTTTCAACAGTCGACAATGCCGATTTGACTGTATGAAGTATTATTTCCTACTATAGAAATAGTCATTTTTTAACTGTTAGACCTATGTAGATTCTCGTGAATAGGTTTTAAATAATGGATATTTTGTCTTGTTGTAAATTATTTGAGTTGTGTAACGTCACAAATCAATGGCCGACATATTGCGTAAATTAAATTCAAATTTATTTACTTTGCACCAATGAGAAAAAAGCGAAATTGCCGTTTAACCACGTTTAACCAATAGTGTGCAAGTAGACATATTGCATGCTATTTAAGCACGGTAATTTACCATGCAAGTCAGTTGTGGCATTTGCATTCTACCTGCTTCACGCGTGTGCGTTCTGTCGGCTGTCAATACTTACGCTGGTGATTTGACATCCTTTTTCATCTATTTTGGATAAAAATCGATTAACATTTGCGTTTTTCTCTACCGTGATCGTGGTCTTCTGGATTTCTGTTAAGTATATATATAATAGTGGATTTGTGATTTTTTTGGGGGGTATAATAATAATAAACGGAGCCTCTGTTCGTCTTTCCTACGTACAAAACGGCAACGTACGTACTGTTCTGCGCTCATTCCACTGTGGAAAATAATAATACATTGGCATCAAAGGCCGACGGGGCCTCTGTTCATCTTTCCTACGTACAAAACGTGCTTTTGTTCTGCGCTCATTCAACTGTGGAAGCTGTTTGTGGGTAAGCGTTTCGTTAAAGTATATTTATATATTTTCATATTGCTTATAAATTTATGCTTTTAAGATCCCGTAAGATTGTTAAAATGTCAGGTCCAAATTTAGATATTGATGTTCCTGTTTAGGATGGAGATAGTGAGCTATTCTTTATGCGCGTAGACTCCGCTTTCTCCCCGTTTCCTGATTATGACATTCATCAAAAACTGTCGAAGGTCTTTGCTAAACTACCTTCTGAATTGCAGCGACGGATTTATCCTAAGCTTGAGGCCATTAGGAAGGTACCTAATCCCATTTTGGGCCTACAAAACGAGGTAGAATCCTTGCTTGGACCCACGGAAACTGAGCATATAATAAACAAATATGCGCAGTTAGATATACTAAATCTTGGCCCCATCGAAATACTGAGGGAATTACGGAAACGTTGGTATAAAACCAACATTTCTGACCATGAGGCTAAGGTTGTTTTTATTAACAATCTTCCCCAAACATTAAAACTCTTTGCCAGACAGCTCCCCAACACTCTCTCTATAGATGACTTATCTGAGAGATGTGAGTTAGAATATAGGGTTTTGGAACCCAAAGTGAATCCATCATCCTTTTCTTCACCCCCGCAAGATGATAGAATCTCCTCTTTAGAGAGAACAGTGGCGAACATGGCCAAAATTCTAGAAGGATTGGCCATTACCAAATCTGAGATAAATCAAGTGAATGCTCGACCAAAATTCGTTTCCAAGTCAAATTATAATGGTAGGCGGCGATCGAGATCTCCGCAATCCTTTAATAAATATGCTCCAAAGAACTGGTGTTATAACCACCAGAAGTTTTTTATGCTTGCCAAGTTTGTCTTTGTCGTTCCGAAGAATTTCCGAATGAGTGTCAATTTCCACAGCTGACGGAGAGGACAACAGACCGCAGGCACAAGGGTGCATCAGTATCGGGAAACGTCTGGCGCAGGAAGAAGAAGACCGTACTTTCTGCACATCAACGGCATCAACGGCGCTACAGGGAAGAAGCCAACTACAATCCGACATCCCTGTCGACTCTTTTCGTCCACGCCGAATTTTCACATAGAGAACCAAACAGACAATGCCGGTCGCAATTACCAGCCTACTTGTTTGCATGACCCGGCCAAACAGCCCAACGAACTTCTGCACCTCCTTGATTTCAAAACTGGCGAAGAGTTCATCGTAGGCACAGGTGCGGCAGTCTCAGTTCTTAAAGGTGATTCAATGGCCGAGATGTCGCTAGGCGTTCTTCTCGCAACAGCTACAGGCGAGCCCATACCAACTTATGGCTGCCAATACCGCACACTCAACATGGGTCTACGACGTGAATTTTCCCACAACTTCATCATTGCCAAGGTCTCACATAATATAATAGGCCTTGATTTCCTTCTAAAATTTCGGCTCATTGTTGATCTTGCCAATCAAAGATCATCGACCCCTCCACCGGACTTGAACAAAGCTTTTGGACACTTGCCTCCGAGCGTTTGGAGTTACAGGTCATTCAACCAACCCCAGTGCATCATTCAGCAGAGATATCAGCAGCTCTTCGAAAATACAAATCGCTTTTCGATCTTAACAAATCCGATCTGCGAGTCTCCAACACGATGCATCATATCGTCACAGAAGGACAACCTATTGCACTCAAGAAGCGACCACTGGCTCCTGCTAAGCTGAAAGCTGCACAAGAAGAATTCTCAATGCTTTTGGAAGAGGAAATCATCAGACCATCGAAAAGTTCATGGGCGTCACCACTGCACTTAGTCTCAAAATCAAACGGATCATACAGAGCCTGTGGAGACTACCGTAAGCTAAATTCAGTGACAAAATCTGATGCATATCCTATTCCAAATATCAGCACTATATTTGAAAAACTCAACGGCAGCAATTTCTTCTCAGTGATTGACCTCAGACAAGCGTACCATCACATACCGGTAGCACCAGAGGATATCGAGAAAACTGCAGTCATCACTCCATTTGGCCTTTTTTGAATATCTTTACATGCCTTTTGGACTCAAGTGTGCTACTCAGACATTTCAAAGATTCATAGACAACATACTTCGCGACGACTCTGCTTATTTTATGTCATATCTCGATGACATTATGGTATTCAGTCCAGATCTAGAATCTCATGCGAAACATCTACGAAATGTCCTCTCACGCTTATCCAACCACGGACTCAAGATCAACTGTGACAAGACGCAGATTGCAACTTCATCCGTCGACTTCTTGGGGCATCGTATCACGGCCCAAGGTATTCAACCGTTGCCGTCAAAGACGAATTCAATCAAGAATATCAAGTCACCAAGGACTGTAAGCGATTTGCAGAAAATCCTGGGAGTACTAAACTATTATCGCATGTTCCTTCCGGGCCTTTCAAAACAACTTTATCCTTTGTGCAGGCACCTGCGGAACCGAAAAGGACTTAGCAAAAATTCCATCATTGCTTGGTCATCCGAAGACGAGGAATTACTTCGACTTGCCATCAACTCGTTAGCAAATGCCACAATGCTAACGCATCCAGATTTCGAAAAGCCATTTCTACTCACGACAGATGCTTCTGAATTCGCTATTGGAGCCACTTTGGAACAAGAGATCGACGGAGTTCGGAAGCCTATCAGTTTCTACTCGCGTACTCTCCAACCAGTAGAAACGAGGTACGACACTTTCGGCCGAGAACTTCTCGCCATCCACGACGCAGTGCGCCATTTTATCAGCATCATTGGCAGTAGCAGATTTGTTGTTTTCACAGATCATGCACCACTAGTTAGCGCACTTCGAAACGCAACTTCATCTATCGCCAAGTACCCTGCCAGAGTGGAAAGACAGCTTTCTCGTCTAAGCGAATGGCAATTTGACGTCTTTCACGTCAAGGGCAAACAGAACTTCATTGCAGATGCCCTGTCCAGGCCAGACGTCTCTCTACAACCACCTTCGCCGTCACCATTCACTGTCAACTCCGTGGCACTCAGTGAACCTGCACTAACGCCAACTCTCCTGCGAACTGAACAAAGCGGTGACATTCACATTCAAAGATCAATAGCCCGTCACCCAACCAAGTTCATATGCCGTCTGTGGGAAGGCTTACCAATTGTTTACTTCACGGGTACGCAGCCCAACAAGCCAGTTCTGCCGACCAGCCTTCAGAGAAAAGTTTTCGATTCAATTCACTCAATTTCTCACCCAGGAAGCCAAGCGACTGTCCGACTTATTACAGATCGTTTCTGGGGTCACAGACTTAGGCAGACGGTTAAACGATGGGTCTCAGAGTGTGCTATTTGTCAGAAAAACAAGATCACACGACACACTCGTTCTAAGTTGCAACATTTTCGATCTACTTCTCGCCTAGCCATCGTCCACATCGACATAGTTCATCTTACAAAGGTTCAAGGTTTCAGCTTCCTTCTAAATATGATCGATAGATTTACACAGTGGCCTGCGGCATTACCTCTTGGCACCATTTCTGCAGACGAAGTAACTAACGGTTTTATCTCTGCATGGATATCCAATTATGGTGTTCCCAATGAGGTCATCACGGACAGAGGCACTTGCTTCTCATCTGATCGTTTCAAAACCACCTTGCGGTACATGGGATGCATCTTACGCCAGACGACTGCCTACCATCTCCAAGCTAATGGCATGGTAGAGAGAATGCATAGGGAACTCAAAGCAGCTTTAGCATCTTCGTCCATTAATGGCAACTGGGTCGATGCACTACCTTTAGTTCTGCTGGCCATGCGTTCCCATACTCGTGAATCCATTAAAACGTCTGCGTCACAACTCTTGTATGGCATGGATCTACGCCTGCCTAGTCAGCTCCCACGTCTACTACCGGCACAAGATGACCCACGAAACGAAGCTACCCGCCTTCGACTTCATTTCGGTAACATGTCCGAACAGCAGCCGAGACACACGCCTCGTCCAGTCTTCGTTCACCCACAGCTCCACAGCTGCAAGAGAGTACTCGTTCGCAAAAATAATGCTGTTTCACAACTACAATCAAATTATCGCGGTCCTTATCCGATTTTGCTCAAACAACCAAAATACTTCATCATTATGCAAGGCGCTACACCGACATCAGTAAGCATAGACAGGCTGAAACCGTTTATCGAACCACCTGATCCTGAGAGCGTTCAACCTTCTACACACGTCTCAGGCTCCGTCTGCTCAACAATCTCAATATCCTGATTTGTATAACGCGTAATTGATTTTTTTAAACATTAACATTAACTATCAAAATTTTTTTAACCTTTCGTTATTTTTCGTATTTGTCTCACGTGGCATAACCAGCTGTTCTTAGCTAACAATTGTGTAGCATTTTTGAACAGTTCTTTGGTATTATGCCATCTCTGAGGCAATGTTCGTGTACATATTTTTATGCAATTACCTTTGATTTTAATGTATTTATTTTTACATTATAATGTATTTCTCACACATGACATTACACTGCCTATTTTGGTATGAACAGCTACTTAGAGCTAACGCTTTCGTGTAGCAACACTAAGTAGTGATCAGCTTCATATCATGGTACAGGCCACTTTCAATGCATATCTCAACTATATCAATTGCACAAAGACCACTCTACAAATGTCATGACCACAACGTCGAGCACTCTAGCTCCTTTGGTCGTATACAAACACATTGACAAGGATCCAACCTGCTTAGGTTTTAACTTAAACCTGGCAAATTCAGAGGCGATTTACCTCGAAATCTTAACGCTGCGGCTCCAAAAACTTACACTGCTCTATTTTGCCTCACGTGCTATGACCGACCACTAGAGCTAACAATTTGTGTAGCAATTCCTAGTGGTTACCTGGCATCATATCATTGTTGAAGCAACCAACAAGCATATTTAAGCCCAGCACTTATGGTTCATCATATTTTTGCTTAACTTGGTTCGAACTCTGTCATGCATTTCTTATCTAGCCTCGCAGAGAGGAATTTTTTTTTCCTTTTTTTTTCAGAGAGGAAAGTGTTGTAACGACACAAATCAATGGCCGACATATTGCGTAAATTAAATTCAAATTTATTTACGTTGCACCAATGAGAAAAAAGCGAAATTGCCGTTTAACCACGTTTAACCAATAGTGTACAAGTAGACATATTGCATGCTATTTAAGCACGGTAATTTACCATGCAAGTCAGTTGTGGCATTTGCATTCTACCTGCTTCACGCGTGTGCGTTCTGTCGGCTGTCAATACCTACGCTGGTGATTTGATAGTTTCACCAAAAACTGACTACATCCGTGACTCATCTTGTTGCGGTATACCGGAGAGACGAGCCAATTAAATGCAGAACCTGCAGGACGCCATCCACAACGTGATTACAGCTCAACCACGGGAGCGACAACTCAAACAGAGTCCACCCAAGGCTCTAGGACATCTTCAAACTCTGAAGACTTCAAGAAAACGCATTACCAGGCCCTCTTAAGGGCCCCCATATCAGTAACTAATCTCTATTCAGAGCAGCTTAACCGAGTTTGTAACGTCGTACGGCATTTACTTGAAGCCGGAGCGTTTACAGTTGTATAATGAAAATTTAAATTACACTAGCAACGTAAAGGATAACGAAATTGATAAATTAGATGATAGTGCCTATTCTAATGCTAACGAAAGAATACTTATATAAATTGTGGCTATGATAACAAAACAAATTCTTTTATTAAAATTGATATTGATATTGGTTATGATAATGATAATACGAATGTTTGTGTTGACGATAATCATAATAAAATTCATGATGCACATGATAATCAAACTTAACATTCAGTTTGCTCACTTATTTTATTTTCACGAGTAATATCGAACGGAGTAACGTCAAGAGACTCCGCCGCCAGAGTTCCTGTTGATTCATTCATAGATGGTAGGTGGCGATCGAAAGATTGTGACTTTCCGTCCAACATTGCTGGATCTGGTTCAGGAGACTCTGCCGATTCGTCGGACGCTGTATATTTTATAGGTAAGAATTTGTTTAATGGTTAGAATTGTAACTGCATTGGTATACCTTCTTCAATTCATTGATTCACCTTCCGAGATACATATGTGAACACACAAATTAACAAATTCTTTGATCAAATGTAAATGTTATGCAATTTTGCATCATTAGTTTCGTTTGTCAAACTTCTGATTTAGGCTGAATCTAATGGAAGCTATCGATAAGTAAAGCGAAATATTTTGACAAAGGAATACCACTAGAACAATGAAAGGACCGCGTTAGTCAAAACGCAGATCAGGTAAATTCAATTCATCCAAGTTCGCACAAACAATTTTCATTCATTATCTACATATATTTTAAAATAATGAATGTCTTTGAACTTCTCCAACCACGAAGTTTTCTCATGTCGGCAAATAGGGTGTCATATATTTATAATTTCTCTCGAGCTGAAGATAGTTTAAGGGAATTGCTTTCTAAAGAGATGATTTTATGCGACATGATCATATGTATACGAAAATCAAATCCAAGCACATTAATCAATGTAGTATTTTTGTCGTATCAACCGATAGCCGTACAGACAAAACGGAAAATGCGTTTCACTCTATCCTAAACGCTTTAAAACGTAGGGTCCAGAAGTTCATAACTGGAAATGGTTATTGATGACTTGAATACTAATCTTAGGTTATTAATTATTGCAGATCTTGTTTAAGCTAGAAGATACACTTTACGTTCGACGCGCAACGATATTAGTGAACGAACGTTTCATTATTTAGTGGCAAACATATTATACTCAATCAGCACAAATTTCAGACATACACTCCACACCCTATACGAAACTTGACAGATTGAAATGGTGTAGCTTTATCTAGCTGCTTTTATTATTAGAAAAATCATCTCGAGTGTGACGATGCACAATTCCGAATAAATTAATGAGCATAAATCTCTTATGCGAAATCGCTGCTTCGTGAAAAAAATTTGATCTTATTCGCAATAAAACCGAATTACCTTTGGACGAAGATATTTCTGTATGTATTATTATTGCTTTCCGCAGAAATAATCATTGATTCAAATTTAGATCTGTGGAGATTCTCAAAACTAGGCGTTAATGACTGGATCGTTTGGCTTTTTAGTAGTAACCTCTCCAACACAAGCCCAATATATAATTCTCTCTTCCATTATTTTGAACCGAAATGGCCATCTGTAGTAGCTCATGATTGTTCCATAGTTTTTGCTCAAAAGGTGGAACATTTAATTTATTGCGCAATGAAATAATAACCATTAAATAGCCGATAAATAAATATCTCATTCAGTACCGATCTTCGAAAGTATACCTGAATCAACAGTGTGGAAAGATAATCTCGATCATCGGACATTGTTGAAATCATAAAATAAAATTATCTCCTCAAACGTCTTTAAGCATTAGGCCCCAATAATTTGTTATTAATATAAATTGCCTAATTTCTATTGTTTTTTTAAATAATTTTCATATGGTTATATGACAGTAAAACATTTTCTCATGTGTTTTGTGCATATGTGCTTGATGTTGATGATGCTGATGATGGTAATGACGACGACTATGATGATGCCGATAATGATTTTTCTTATAGATGTTATTATTATTGATCATGATGACGATGTTGTTGTTTTTCATGATGATGATTTTGTTGATGATGATGACGTTGTTGGTGAAGATTTTGTTTGTTGGCGATGATTTTCTTACTGATGATGATAATGTTCATGATTATGTTCTTGATGATAACAATGTTGTTACTGATGATGATGATGATGATGGTGATGACGTATATAATGATAAAGACGACAATGATGCTGCTGATGATGATGTTATTGTTGAACGATGAGGGTAGATTTATTCATGATTATGATGTTTTTTTGATGACGAGGATAATTTTGTTGATTATGATGATGTTGTTAATGATGAAGTTGTTGTTGACGATGATTTTGTTATTCGTGACGTTGATGTTATTGTTTATGTTATTATTGATGGTGACAATTTTGTTGTTAATGATGATGATATTATTTCCGATCATGATAATGTTGTTGATCATGATCATATATTTTAATTGAGGATGATGATGTCGTTGTTGTTAAAGATGTTGATTTTGATTATGAATAAGATAATGAAGGCAATAATAATGATGATGTTGTTGTTGATGATGATGACGATGATGATAGTGATAATGATGATGTTGTTGGTGATGCTGATGATGTTCTTGATTATGATGATGATAGGAAATTAATCAATTATGCATTGAGTTTAAAGTTAAAGTCTAGCTGAAAGCTATTATAAATCATCATGTCTTGCTGATATTTATGTCCGATTTGCGCTAGATGATTTGCAGAAATTCCTGCCTCTATTGTTGTAAGATGCACGCGCGCAAGTTAAATTGATCCACATCCACCATCAGGCCTGACGCAGGAATGCGGCGCGCGCTTTCTATTTGCTATAATTTGTGTTTGTATATTCGTATTATTTATAAAGTACTTTGGCCGATAATAATTTTATTGCGCAGTACCTGTAGTATCCACGCCCTCAGAGCGTAAAAAGATGGCTCAGCAAAAATAAAAGGCAATTTATTTGGAAACGAGGGAGAAACCAGTTCTATGAAATCTTCGTGCTCAAACCGGACACTCATATTCGAAACACAGGATTATTTTGACTGCAGTCATTATTACAGTTTCTTATGGGTCAGTTTAAAATAACTATTGCCGCAAGAAAATTAATAGAGCAATTAATTTCTACAAGGTTTTTGAAAATTAGTTTAATCATATTTGCTTATTTAAAATAAAAGTATATCCTAATCATTTGTTATTTGAAAAATTTCACAACATTGTATGTTGCCGGCTGATTTTGATTTATGTCAACATGGATTTACGAAAGATAGATCGACAACTACTAATATGCTCTCTATGTGGAAACATGTAATTTCATTAGATGAGAATAAATTAGATCCATTAATTGTATTTATAGATATTTCAAAAGCCTTTGACTCTATATCTTTTGATGCTATTTTGAATGCGATTAATTTGTTGAATATTGATCCGAATATTTTTAGATTACTTAAATACTATCTATATAATCGAAGAATGAGTATTCAAGTAAACGATTTGATATCAAAATCGAAACGAGTAACGAGTGGAG
Source organism: Eudiplozoon nipponicum (assembly GCA_029291075.1). NCBI lineage: Eukaryota > Metazoa > Platyhelminthes > Monogenea > Mazocraeidea > Diplozoidae > Eudiplozoon > Eudiplozoon nipponicum. The sequence continues at coordinate 107,726 of JAQBSW010001078.1, read as the reverse complement.
TTCCACAGGGATAAAGTTTGGGGCCACTTTTATTTAAAATTGTGTTTGCACATTTGGAAAATAAGATCCTTAACGGTCGAGTTTGCAAATTTGCTGATGATTTGAAAATAATCTTCCCAATTGATCCAAAAAATGTCGAATTCTCCAAAAATAATGTGACATTAGATTTGTATGATTTGAGTAGATATTTGATTACGCTAGGGCTGAGAATAAACAATAAAAAGACGAGAGCTTTAAAAATAGGTAACAGAACAAACTTTCATTATGTTTATTTTCATGATGCAGTGATTAATGATGTGTTTGAAATTAAACTTATGCAAGAAATTAAGGATTTATGTATAACTATTCAATGTACAGCTTCTGCTGAGAGACATATTGAAAGAATAGTAGGCAGTGCCAAGAAAAGATGGGCACTAATAAATCGAAATATCTTATCGAATGACATAAAACTTACAATGCATATCACATGGATTAGACCAATACTAGAATATGCTGTTGCTACTTGGAATCCATTAAAAATGGATTGTCCAATAAGATAGGATCTGTACAAAGAAAAGTTGTGAAACAAATTAGTCCTATCTACTGCACTATATACGCCTCTAGATTACAGTTTGTGTCATTGCAATCTTTGTGGTTTCGGAGGATGTGCTATTGCATAAAAGTTTTCCATCTGAACCAGTGTACTGGTGCCTCTGTGACTCCGATAAGAAAGAGTCATGAAGTTTGAACTAGATCTGGGCATTTGGCAATTTCTCCTCCTTTGGTGGGGAATGTTGCGAGCAAGTTATTCTCTTTCTCGAAAATCTACAAAATTTATAACCAATTGCCAAAGGGGCTTAGAGAATTGCCTCCGTCTAAGATGTCTTTAAAATTTTTATCTACTGAACTTGAAAGAGTCTACAGTACTGCTGATATATTTTATATTGATTATGATAATACTTTCTGATGGTTGAATAGAAGACAAGCATAATTGTTATCGGAAACAGATTTTCTTGAGATTTTCATTTCCAAGTTTTGTTTTATCATATTTGAAATGCTGTGCATTATATCATCATGTTAGTCAACAATACATACACCAATTGCTAGTCATGGTTCTCAAATTTTTGCATAATGTTTCACTCGAATTATACCTTAAAAGTTCCTATTTTGATAATGTATCTACAACCATTCTTTCTGTTATTGTTTTGTTTTATAGTACAACTAGTGAGATATACTTATCTATATATGACTAATTGCACAATTATATGTGATGTGATAATTTAAAAAAATATATATTGTACATTTTTCAATTTTATTATTTGATGGAATATGTGTGGTTTGAATCCAAATAAAGATATTCTATTCTATTCTAATCTAAAACATTGCCGTAAAATACGCACTAAAACCTCCGCAATCATCATGAGAATACGACGGCAAATCAGCTGACAAAAGCACTGTAATGGTGATAGTTTGGCCATTCTAAGATTATATTTGAAAAATTCTTCCATCAAATATGCAAACGAATATTAACAGGACGGGCGATTATATCAATTATTTATTCAGTTCATCCAGTAGACGGGTATGGTCATTATTGCGATCTACTCACGTAACGTCCATAATTTGCCGCAGACAGGGCAGAAACATGGGAACCTGTGCTTCTCAATTTGCTTTTTTAACCATTCAGCAACCTAACAGTTATAACGCAATTAAACGCGAAAAATATAAATATCGGTGGAATTTATTGACGACATCGAATACAATTTAAAAGTAATAACTATTATAATCACTGCATGCAAGCATGGTGAAAACAATCATTTAAATCAAGTTTTTGAGCTTAAAATAGACACCATTTAAATTGTATGTAGCCCGCTTAATAACAGAAAAACTACCGTCAGTCACACATATTGATTTGTTTCGATCTTGCATCATCATCATTATTATCAGAGTACGATGGCCTTTGGAATTGCGAGGATCAAATTGCAATTCCTGTATGGGGAAAGCAACATTGGACATGCGACTTTCACCTCTATTAATTTCGCTTATTATTGTGCTTTACCAGAAATCTAGGCTGCACCATGTCTATGCACACACGAACGACCTTCACCACAATTACATAAGTTATAGAATGAAACTACCAATGATTGCGCGGTTAATGGGAGCCGCATATCTAAGTTTACTTTCCATAGATTTGCACAGGGATTTGGTTCTCGCTAGTCAGTCAGCCGTCGTAGTCTGATGATGACTGATAATGAAAACGAGCAGAATTGAAAAGAGAATTGAAATAAATAAATTGGTGAAATTATAATCTGTTAAAGTAATGAAAATGTAAATTTTAATGTAAATGAACTAGGAATAGTAATGAAGACATTGGTAGTTAAATTAATTAATATAATTATATACGAAACGATAAGTGCATTAATGAACCTGATAGTGAGAATTATATCTTACAGGATAATGCTCATTCTAATGCTGAGCTTGTGATACTTATATTAATTAGCCATTTTGGAACAAAACTGTTTCTGATAATGTTACTAATATTAATAATGATATTGATAATGAAAATACAACTGTTTTTGTTGACTATAATGGTAATAATAGTAGATAATGCGAATGATAATGAAATTTAGTAGATTGTGGACAATTAACATGATGCTTCAGTTTAATTAGCATTTTATAGACTATTAGAGCGAACTTATTTCATTTTGCTCACCATGTTTTTCGGCAGTCAATTGGAATGGCATAACAGCGAGAAGAGCCTCTGCCAATGGACTTCCTGGTGCTTCATTTAAAGATGAGTAAAGCAAGCGATCTGAAGATTGCGACTGTCCGTCCCAATTTGCTGGCCGTGGTTTTGGCAAACCTGCTGATGCGTTTGAATTTTTACAATTTTTGAAAGGAAAAAAATGTGCAATGTTTAGAATTCTAGCTGCATTAGTGCACAACCTATTTATAATTTACACACATTCATCATTACTTATGTAAACAATCCAATTATAACAATTGTTTAAGCAAATATAAATGTAATGCAATAAGTTTTTGACCTTTGCGAAGTATTTCTCTTCACACCATTTAATGCACATCAATTCAATTTTGCAAGAAACTAACTAAGGAGAATAAATCCACTGTTGCCTAATAGCAACATCGCTTTCCTTTAAAATCTCACCCCAAAATGATTTTAAAATCGAGAGAATTAGTAAATAGTAGCCTAAAAACGAGCCCATTCCGGTTTTGCTATGTTTGGACAGTTGGCTTTGCAGAAGAAAATTGTACGACACAACTGAAGGTAAACAATTAAGATAAGTCTTGATTGATTCACGTAAAGGTTGATACAAATAAGGATTTATATGTAAATTGGCTTTACAATCGAAACAAGTGGATTATGATTTTTTTGTCTTGCATATCTCTAAATGATAAAATTAGTCCCTTTGTTCACCACCTGCTGTTTAGTAATTGGCATAATCTGGTCTTGATCCTCCTTTGATTCATTATTTCTAGTAGCGATTATGAACGAGATAGAAGTAAATGACAACACATTGTAGCAATCCACAGCGGGGTTGGAGGGGATTTCATCGAACTTCTAGCCTGCTTCTCAAGAATCAAGTGGTAAGCCAAGATGGATATACCAATGCACGTTGAAAACTATAGATATCCACTTAGCGTTGCCCTTATGATTTTCATAATATTCGTCCATAGCCACACAGTTGTCCCATCTAATAGTCATAATCATTGTCATCGTATCAATGATGATTTTAATTCTTCGTCTCTTAAGCTTTTAGCCCAGAGTGAATGATGAATTATGTAGACTCAATAAAATTATGTATTGCATGCGTATAACAAATTTTAGAAGTTTAAAACAGTCATAAATGAACAAATGTGAAGCGCTGAGAATGGTTCTTCTTACCTTTGCATATATGAATGGCATTATAAATATTTTAAAGCACTTAATTATGAATTTTTGCTATGTCGACTTTAAATGAACCACCAATAATTAAAGGTTATCTAAATCACTTCAAAACCATGAAGAAATGCATTTGTGCATTAAAATTAATGTAGTACCACTATACAAATTTATAACCGACCAACGACGTTTTTCGCTAGAAGTGGAGTGTTAATCCGAAAGGATGAAACATGTCATTTAAAAACAAAGGAACTACAAAGAGTCGCAGACCAAAATTTGGATTAAACTACGATTGCTTTTTGACCTCTCGACAACCAAAAAACACTAATTTCAAATCCGATTGCTTATCATGTTAAATATTCTCACTTGGGCGTAGGTAGTCAACAAAGATAAGATCTGCATACCTTACAGAAGCAGCATTAAGGGTAACAGGAAGGAGCATCATGATAGAAATTTTCGTAAGATAGCAGATATTTATTATTCTATGGAAGACGTGCTAATTTCTTGCTTATTATATGAAAGGCTACTGCACTCACGTCATTAACCGATAATTTATTCGGCTGCAAATTCTACAAGGCCGTTAGTTTACAAACAGATTACTCTTTTTTTGCTTTTTAGACATTTAATTCATATTTAATATTCAGCTATACAAACAAGAGTATGATCTAGGAATTGGATCGCCTTTCGCAACAGTCATAACTGATATGTTTATGTGCCAGTAGAAACTAAGGTTCTCTGGACAAATCAGTGAGGTTATACCAATTGCCATTATCTTTATGTTATATTTTTGGGCTGCGAAAGCAAAACTGCTAAATAATTTCAATAAATGGCATCAAACTATTCTATTAACAATGGAAAAAACGATGATAATCTGGCTTCTCATGATGTGTTGGTTACATGAAATATTGATGCCATTATGTGCATATCCGTCTTCCATTAGGATCTACGAACAGCACCTTATGCACATTGACTGTTGACAGACTGAGTTGGATTGTAAGCGTAACACTATTATCATTAATGTTTTTTTCAATAAATTATATAGATAGGTATAAACATATTGATACAACAGAATGTCTATACAAGCAAAACTCTTTTTTGCATTTACCAATATAATAATGGTGAGAAAGCAAAGGAGCGCGCAAAAGATAGTACGCGTTTCGTGTTGGCGTTAAAATGTATTACAGCTGACTTGGTTTCGGATGCGTCCACATTTAAACCCTACGCAGCTTAACACAACAACCTGCGTCTATCTTTATCTTCAATTGGAATTGTGTTGCCAGCTAATTCCATTTTGGCAGATGTAGAAAAAGATTAAATTGCGAACATAACAAACTGGAGTTTTCTAAAAGAGATCAGTTCAAACCATATATATATATATATATATATATATATATATATATATATATATATATATATATATATATATATATATATATATATATATAACTAATTATATCTGAAGCTAAATAAGTATGTCTCGAATTGCGCAAGCAAAAACAACTTGTTCCGTCACGGGCATAATGATAGAGCTTTTCGAGACCCATGTGAAATTTTATTCATTTTCGTTTTCGTTTTTCAACTTTCAGTTTACATTTTTATGCATTGTTTGTGTGAATCGTTATTTGCCACTTCTAACCAAATGATTTGATATGATAAAACGAATACGCTTCCGTATAATATGAAATGAGTATTAAAATTCATATTTGTTAATAAGTTTTCTTACAAAATTAATTAAAGCTATATCTACAGTTTTAACATTAGTTATTTTCTAATTGAATCAAGTTGTCACATGCACCATGTGAAGGTTTCAGTTAGCAGAATGCACTGTAAAATTTGGAATTTATAATAAAAAACTGAAATGCTCTTCTTAACTACACCCATACCTTTTACGTCATACTCCAAAATACGAACTTTCCCGAGTTTCAGATTACGACGCGCTAGTCCATCCGCACTGCGATTTTGACGTAAACGATTACTGGTAGAGAGCTCTGATGAATAACCGTCATCTGCACTTGAAGCAGTGTTGTTTTCAACGCCTCCAGACTGCAAGAAAGAGGTTTCACTGGCAGTTACAAAGTGAACATTCATTTCGGGGCTCACAAACAGACGAATTCGACAGCGTAGTTGCAGACCACTAAAAGGTTTACTCAGACGATGCCGCATCCAATCGTAGAGACGAATAACCTCGTTTGTTGGCTCTGCAGTGGGCAATAGAAAGAAGTTTGCTATATTTATTAAAACGATAAGAGCAGTACAGCACAAATTATTTATTTATTTAAACGCCAATGTTTTTTGTCTGCTACTTCAACTGATGGTACTTAATTTTAAAAATGATGGCAGTTGATTTCTTTAAATGAAATAAGTGAATATGCTAAATTTTATTCACATTTTGAAACGTTAGACATATAAATGGATATTTGCAAAAACCCACATTTAAAATATGAATTTACAATGTAAAATTCGATGAGTTTGTACAAGAATGCGTCAGAAGATCCGCATATTTTACAAAGCATGAGCTTCTATAAGGCTTAAAGGAATCTGATGGAATACGAGTCATTGTCCTGCTGGCTTAAACGTTCAATGTTCTGCAAAAGACAAATTTTCTCTTCTCTTTTCCTTTTTTGTCCTTTGATTGCTTAAATATCACCAATTAAACTGTGCTTAAGTAGGCTTTATAAAATCTTAGCTACTTTAACTGCATGAATATCGCACTGAATTTCGAAAATGTGTTTCGTTGAATTCGTTAAACAATGTAGGCAAGCGATCAGGTTTAATCTGTCACATGAATTTCCTTAATTCTAATAGAAGTTAACTCGGTGCTTGTTGTTGAGCCAACTATTACACAAGTAGGTCTTACTGCAAACTAATCCTGCCTACATTCCATTGCAGCTAACATAGTGTCAAATTATCAAATAGTGAATCTATAGCACAAGTGCGCATAAGACAATTGTCTGATAAAGCAAACTAAAAAAAGGCTTAATGATAAGTCAAATTAATCTTGTTGACTTTATTTGGTTGATTTGGGGGGTCGGCTATCTGGTTTACATTTTCAACACAGTCATCATGTCTCGTAGATTCAACCTTCTGTTTGACCTAATTGTATACATTTGTGTAAATGGAATATAACAACTCAGCGTACAATATACCATGTTAGCACAGAGACTGGCAATATAAGCACAAACGCATCAGGTGTAATTCGTGAACCAATCCCAGTAGATATTAATCAGTTAGCAGCGTCAGTCCTATCGACAAGAATAGTTCCAGGGTGTATAAGCATAACTAGTTCAGTACAATTTTGTAGAAAGTATATTTTCACAGAGAGATACACATTCACTTATTTTAAAGGAAAAACCAACATTTTGCATAGAAATGCCAGAGAAAATTTTTATTTAAATTCATTTCCAGACAAGCAGCGTAAGCACGCCGTCAGAAGCATGGAACCAGTGAGAAATCACCAAGCAATAAAATAATTAGGTGTGCTCCTCTAAACAGAAATAATCAAGATTTTAACTATCCGCTATTGATATCAATTGTTCTGCACATTTAATTGTAGTATCTGCTCGAAAGATGATAGTACCACGCAAAAGACAATTTTTTTAAGGACGATATCAAGAGTAAATGATTGTTTTGTAGTATGAACTGTCATGTACATAAATAATTTTATCATATTTAGCATATACTATACACATTGTCCCACACATTTCCAGAGTTTAAACAATTTATTTAAAAAAATCGAACTTCAATAAACAAGATACAAAACAAACAGTATATTAATTAAATCAAGGTCGCAAGTTTGATATTAAGAACAATCTAATTAAATATAAATTTTTCAGCATGAACTCACCTTCGTAAAACATACGAAAACAAATTCCTATAGTAGACCGATTTCGTCCACATTGGGATCGCATTCATTACTATCCAGAATTTTCTCCGGACAGGTAAGGCCTATCACGAACATGAATGAAAATTTTGTTTGCAGTATGCGGCAAGTTAGCCAAGTGGCTAGGGACAAAGATGTCAAAAGAGACGTAAACAATTTCCATCCATGTCGGCTAAAATTACGGAAAGTACTTGAGGAGTTCCTAATGAGCATGAAACTGCACTTCTGAACTGATTTAATTTTCTTCGGTTGACGATGCTTAGTTTATATTGAAATTTTTACAGATAAGCGGATTGGTGTTTATATCAAACACGAAATCAATAATCATTTAGGTATATAAATATTCATTTTAATGCCACTTCCCCAGGCAGCGTTGTACATGTTCAATAATGACAGAATGTTGGTTGCATACTTTCTATGCTATCATAAGCAGTAAATTTTATCCGCTTTTGCCACATGTGAAAATATTACAATAAAGGAACCATGGACTGCGCAAGTGTGCAAAACAATTATTTAAATAACCAGTCCTGCTGTATCAAACTTGTCGCATAACCTTAAGTCACAAAAATTGATGATCATGGGCGCCTAGATGAAATCAGCACGTACAATTGAATGTCGATTGTGCTTAATCATTTTGACTAGCTATCTACATATGGATTGGTGTTTATCTGGAGCTCAGAAAGGTGAATTAAATAATAGCTATAAATCTTGTTATCAATTTTTTAATATCTCCACTAGTAACCTCTACAGCTAGATTATATGAGTTGTTATTCTTCGGTATAGACGGACGAGTATCGAAGGCAACACTGCGCTGCTGGCGCGGATGAAATGAGTAAAATGAAGTGTGAGACAAATTACAAATCCTTCGTATTTATTTCATTTCACAAAGCATAGATAGCTAGTTAAGAACATCAACTCTCCTCGTATTATTACTAATAAGGCAAATAATATACCTGTTACAGAATTTCCATCGGACATCGTTGAGTTCGCATCATCCACTGAACTTCTTCGTTGGCTCGTGCCCGCTCCAAAATACTCATCATATCGATTAAGTTCTGCGTATTTTGATTGTTCCTTGCTTGTGAGCACAGGAGACACGTGGATTTTAGTCTAATGCAATAAAAGATAATGCATATAAAAAGACAGTCAATCAGGTGATAAATAATATTTTTATGATTTTACACACTGGCCGATTAAAGCTTTATTGGAATATTATCAAGTTCAAATCATACTGAATGACTAAACTCATTGTGTTAACATTTATCTCGTACCTTTATAAAACATTCAAACTGGAAATGTCGGCTGCACAATTTCTATGCAGTTACGAACAAACTATTCGCAGATTTTACCACATATATAGGTAAGAGAATTAAAAAAACCAATTATTGCGCGGGTGGCACCAATGATTCAAATCAAATTAGCGGGCTGAAATAAACTCCATCCCAATGTATTTAAAAACAAAATAAAAAAACTACCGCCGTTATATGTACTGACACGTTTTAGCCTTCCATGATCATCATCAGAGAACGACGGGAAATTGACCAGCGAGGATCAAACCGCAATGTATATACATGGAAAGCCAAATAAGATATGTGACTGTCACCTCTAGTATTTTCACACATATTGTGTAGCCGACATTTACACTCAAGTAAAGTATATTCAAAGCTAGTAGAGTTAATAGCCGCATATCGTTACTCACTTTTCAGTCGTTTTCTGAAGATGATGGAGTAATGTTTACTTCAATTTCGCAAACTTGATTTGAATAATAGCCATATGATATACCATTTCCTCTTTTGGAATTTGCCCGAAGTTTGGGTGTTACTTATGAAGGCCTGTTAGATATATGTTACTGTTCAGTCCAATTTAACTTGCTGTTTAAAAACATTTTGTATGTACAAGCATGGGCTAAGCTTACTAATTGCAGTAGTTTCCTTGTATCGAAATGAAAAATTAGTATTAATTACATTGTGATCTGCGGATAGTACATATTTATTAATGGCTGATTTGTTTGCAAGAGCTGCACATATTTTAATATTTTTAGGGAACTAATGATTTATTCTATTTTGGAGTCTTTTTTTAATCTGCCGATATACTGAGCGTTGCATGTATATTAAAATTTGTATACAGATAATGGTGGTGATGTCGCAGAGGCTGTATTTTACATTAGTAAGAACACGTTTTTTTGTATTGAACAAAACTCTCATTTATATTGACGATAGTTGAGCTTTATTCGCTTAGATCTCTTTTCTTTTAAAAATCTGATCACGAAGATCATCTTTAAACTGAGCACATAACGTTAATCTCTAGAGTTTTGTTTTCCTCCAAATTGGTCACGATTTTATTACCTTGAAGGGCATTGTATTCGATAAATCAGTCGGGATAGCCATTATTTTGCCACGTTTCGTGAGGCAAGCTTAGCTCTGTTTAAATGTTATTAGGTGAACAAATCCTACATATTTGTGCGCCCAAATTGATTATTGGTTTCCTTTTGTAAGCCCTTGGTACATTATTAGATTCAAGGTTAAACTGTTCACTCCAGCTTCATTTCTAGTGAAACGACGTAGAGTTAGTACCTTCTTTATCTCTTGTTATATCTACATCTAGAAATGGATGACTTCCTCCATGAACTTACTTTAGTGTGAACTCCATTGATTGGTCAACTTTGTTTATGTTATATTGCAACGCATTTGTCCCTTCATTTTATCGAACAACCATGAAAGTATTGCCAACGTAGCGCAAGTAGGCCCGGACTCCATTGATAGATGGTTTCAATCTAGTTGTATTTAAATGATGCACATGTATGTTTGCTAAGACTGATCCAACTAGTTTAACAATATTTATGCTGTCAATTTGTATATAGATGATCGATTAAAACAAAAATTGAACGTTCGGAATATATAGAAGAAATATGTTCCATTGTGTAAAGGTTTGCACCAATCATGATTGCAGATATTCAAGTTTTATATTTAGTTTATATCAGAAGAATATAATTAAATAGGACTTATATATCTAGAGATAAAATATTTCTATCCATTAAATTTAATTCGCGCATTTTTTACAGAAAAGGAAACTACACTGAAAACGTATTTCAATCTTTTTCATTATCGATTTTACAACCCGGCGCAAAATCGGGCTGCCCCGTGGGGTGAAACTCTAAAAATAGATAATAAAGTTCTTTGAAGAGGAAGAATATTATCGCTGACTATTTCATGAACATAACATTCTAAAATAAATGAATGTTTATCATGTCGTGCCGATTTTCTGCTTTGCATCCATTTGTGAAATCAATATGTTTAGAATCTACGTTATGGAATTTGCTACTTTTTCTGCAGCATCATGTTGTACCTCTTTGCGTTTACATTTTGTTTTGTGAGAATTAATTTATTACATGCCCGTCTGTCCGGCTTCATGAGTTTTTTCGGCTGTTCCGCTGTAACTTCTTTAGTCGCGATAATTTTTTTCTAATAGTCAGTTTATTAGCTTTGAATATATGCACATGCTGGTCTTATATACTTCAGTATTAGGATTGAAAGAGTGAAATGTCATAGTTCTTCGTTGTTTAAAGTTTGAAAGCATCGTCCAAGAACATTCCCTCGTGGACTGCTTGAGCATTTGCTCACGTTTTTGTATACACCTTTTCGGCACAAGACACATTTCTTCAAATGTGTACCTTGTTAATTAGAAGATTGAGCAATTCATAATGGATTTATTCGAAACAGGGTGACCTAAGTGTTGTAATAGCAAACTTCCATACCGAGAGCGCAACAAAGAACCTTTCTAGGGTTGGCATGAATTTAACAGAAAGTCATTGCAGAAACGCATCTATTATGATGAAGCATCAGCACAATAATGGGAGCAGGCTTCGAGCAGCAGAAGAAAAGATAAAATAAAAAGTATTTCTATTTTTGTTTTAAAAAATCGAGACGCTTTATACTAACAAAACCTCCTATATATAATTGATTAAAAATAAAACAATGTGTAAAGAGTAAAAATGGATTCTAACGGAGTGGAAAAGTTTGTAAGAGGATTGGCTACACAAATTAACTCCTTGAATGGGATGATAGGGTTAATTAAGTCTCGCCGGGATAAAACACTAACAATAAAGCCGGAATGAATTCGTATTAACGACAAAAAAATAAAGGTGATGTCAACACTTAGAACATTGTATCGAATCACACGCTATTATAAAATTTTTAATTTTTACTACATCATTACCCGAAAAATTTTGAAAAAATAATAACAAATATTATTCTATAACTTATCCTATTATAATTATATATATATATATATATATATATATATATATATATATCTATATATATATATATATATATATACATATATATATATATATATACATATATATATATATAATTATACAAAATGCTCATTTCAATTCCACTTCTTCATGCCAATGTGGTGTCTGTTCTGTAATGAACAGATTTGGGATACGGACTAAGTTACTGTGTGTCTAAATGGATGCCATATGACCCTCCACCTAAAGAAAGCAGAAATAGACTAATTAATTTACACAAGTTATGTACACTAGCTTGAAAATTGTTGTGTAGTATAATGTGCGGCAGGGTGGCGCAGTGAAGTTGGAGCGCCAGATTCCGAAGCAGACGTGCCAGGGTTCGAGCCGTCTCCGTGGCAATTGCTGGCCAGTAACAGATGAGTTCCCAAAATGGACGTAACAGGTCTACTAAATAAAATTCCTTTTCCACACTATACAATACTCATTTTAGACTCTCCAATGCATGTAAATTATTGGTTAGGTTTTCATATCAAGATCGGAACCTTGTGATATATATATATGTGTATATATATATATATATGTATATATATATATATATATATATATATATATATATATATATATATATATATATATACATATTCATTTGCTACCTTCCGATGTGCAAAAGCAAAAAGAAATTTTATCAGATATAAGAAAAATTTCTTTCGCATGGTCTTCTCAAATATCTACTAATGAACATATCTTTATATATAAATTGGAAAGCAAAACAAGATAGAAATATGTGAACAAAGAGAGTGTGAAAAATAGAAACCAATCAAATTGCGTGCGTCACATCCAGTTCAAGCTCAATGCTTGTACGTGCTTCTTCTGCTTACATAAATCCGGCTGCAATTTGTTTATCCATAAGGCTTCGTATGTGGCTAGCTCCCTTTTGTTTTTGCATTTAGTAATTACTTTGAATGCTACGTCTGGAGAACATACGTGCGATGTTTCGATGATGTGTTGCGCAATAGCAGACGTGTATTCACCATTTGATTTAAAACAGGCGTTTAAGTTGCAATGTTCTCTCATTCGAGTAATTAACCGTCTGGTCGATCGGCCTACGTAAGTTGATCGACAACTTGCGCATGTATATTGGTAAATAATATTTGATATCGACATTAACGGCTGTTTCTCTTTGATTGCTGGTAAAGGCAAGTGTGTTACCCTAAATATCACTCGTAGTTTAGCTGCATTAAATGTGCGTGCTAATGCTGCTTCAACCCCTCTTGCGCCATTCGGGAAACTGCATCCCCCTGAACTGGGATGTTTAGGTAGACTTTTTCTTTTCATGGCCCGTAATACGTCTGCTGTACTGCTAATTCCCCTGTTCAGACCATATTGGTTCTATGGTAAATTGTTCTGGGTAACTTTAGCCATTAGTCTGCCTTTCTCTAGATGTACATCTAGGAAAGGCAGACAGTCATCTTTCTCGTGGTAAATTAAACAGAACAATTTACCATAAACCAACATGGTCTGCACAGTATTTGCATTACAGCAGTTTTGTGCCATTTCAATATAAATTATCAACAGTTCGTGGTTGCTTTTCAAGAATTGACAGGTTGGTTAGTCAAGATTCTAAAGAAAATGAATATAATAAAGCAATTAACGATTTAATGTCTAATGGCGATCCCACACAACTAAATGAATTAATTATTAAAAGAGGAATTAGACAAAAAGAGACGTATTATGGGCCAGAAAAGAAAACAGTCTACCTAAACATCCCATTTAAGGGGGATGCAGTTTCTCGAATGGCACAAAAGAAAGTTGAAGCAGCATTAACAGCACATTTAATGCAGCTAAACTACGAGTGTTATTTAGGGTAACACACTTGCCTTTACCAGCCATCAAAGAGAAACAGCCGTTAATGTCGATACCAAATATTATTTACCAATATACATGCGCAAGTTGCCGATCGACTAAACGATTCATTACTCGAATTAGAGAACATTGCAACTTAAACGCCTGTTTTAAATCAAATGGTGAATACAAGTCTGCTATTGCGCAACACATCATCGAAACATCGCACGTATGTTCTCCAGACGCAGCATTCAAAGTAATTACTAAATAGAAAAACAAAAGGGAGCTAGCCACATACGAAGCCTTATGGATAAACAAATTGCATCCGGATTTATGTAAGCAGAAGAAGCATGTACAAGCATTGTATATAATTCGATCTTCTTCGGTTAACAAGGTTCCGATCTTGATATGAAAGCCTAATCAATTATTTACATGCACTTGTGAGTATAAAATGAATACTGTATAATATGGAAAAGAAATTTCATTAAGTAGACCTGTTATGTCCATATTGGGAACTCATCAGTTACTGGACAGAAGTTGCCACGGAGAGGGCTCGAACTTGGCCACGTCTGCTTTGGAATCTGGTGCGCCAACCACTGCGCCACCCTGCCACACATTACACTACACACAATTTTCAGTCATATACTAACTTATGTAAATTAATAAGTCTATTTCTGCTTTTAGGTGGATGTCATATGGCATCCATTTAGACACAATGTTTCAACTAGCCATCCCAAATCTGTCATTACAGAACAGATACCACATTACATGGACAAGTGGAATTAAAATGTGCATTTGTATAATTAAATGAACATTTGTTGCGTGGGCGATGATAATAATTACTATAATTAAGGTTCTGGTCTTGATATAAGCACCTGCCCCATTAATTATTTACATATGTCAGAATAAACTAAAGCAATAAAGGCAATTCATCCAATAGAATGAATTCGTTCTTATTGGGAACTCATCAAGTACTGTCAAGAATTAGCCGCAGACAGGGCTCGTAACTGGAAACGTCTTCTTCGGAATTTGGTGCTCTAACCACTGAGCCTACGTACTGCACATCACACAAAATTTTCTGTTAAATAATAAGTAATGCTTCTTGGTTAGCCTTTCCTTCATGATGAGTATAAATATCATTCCTTTAGCCCTAAAATTCCAACTGTACAATCACAGACAGATATCACGTTAAATGAATATTTATATAAACCAAAATTGATTGCAGTGGCGGTGATAGCGATTGCTTATAATCAAGGTTTCGATCTTTATATAAACATCTGACCAATTTTACATTTATCTACATTTTAAAAGTCGAACATATATAACATATCTTTAACCCTAAATTTCCACCTAACCATCCGCAACCTGTATTAATTTAACAGATACAGCACTACATGTGGAAGTGCTGTTGAAATGAACATTTATATAATTAAACGAAAGTTGAGGCGCGGGCGGTGATAACAATTATCTATAATCACGGTTGCGAACTTGATATAAACAAATGACACGTTATGCACATATGTTTGCCAGAATAGCATAAGTATTTTATCGTTTGGTGTATTTAAAACAAATAATAGACCGGTTATTTCCTTATTGGGAACTAATTTATTGTCCAGAATTTGCTGTGGACAGGGATAGAATTATGTTAATCATACATCGGAATCTACTAATATAACAACCGCGACACTCTGCTGCACACTACGCAACATTCTTAGCTACAAATTAACAAAAGTTCCTTGGTTAGTTTTTTTATATAGAAATTATCTAGCATCCCTCTAGCCCTAAATATCAAATTTACCATCCCCGTTCTGTCATTAGAGTAGATATACTATGTTACGTGTGAAGTGGTATTAAAATTAACAATTATGTAATTAAACGAACATTGGTTGCGTGAGCGGCGATAAAAAAAGTTATATTCAAGGTTGCGATCTGGATATAAATACCTGATCCATTATGTACTCACATTTCTTAGTATAAATAAAGTATTGTAAAGTGTGGAAAAAGCAATTCATCTAGTAGGCCGGTATTGAACTTATTGTGGAGTTATCATGTACTGTCTAGAATTATCCGCGAACGGAGCTCGAACCTGGGGCACGTCTGCTACGAAAACTAATGCTATAACCACCCTGCCACACGAAACAAAAAATATTCATTTGAAAACTAAATAATGCTTGTTGGTTAACATTTCTTTTAGGTAGAGCAAATCTAGTATCCCATTAGCCCTAAATTTCCAACTATACTTATCCAATTTTTCATTATAGATAGAGTATTTGCATAATGTCTCACAGTTTAAGTATACATATTTTAGAGCATTTTTAAATAAAATATGTACACTTACCTGAATTATCTTTAATTTTAGCACTTACGAATACTATTTAAATGATAAAAAACGGATTCTAATTATATGTGGTGTACACCTTACCTTCGATTTTGAATTAAAGCTAATCATCGTGAATCCGTTTGTGAAATACAATTTTTACAGTAATAACTTATCTATCCTACCTTATTCGAACATTTCCTATTGATAAAATATTTCTCCTTTTTAATCTCCCAATTTACTGCGACTACATTTTCCTCTCACTAGATAAATTTCTCTTGTCATTTTAACTTCGCCAACACTTTTGATGGTGATTCAACGTCTTCCATTTTATACTTATGCACTATCCGGACGAATTTAAACATATTCTTGTCAAGCAAGGTGCTTCAGTGGTTCGAGCACAAGTTCTGAAGTAGCTTTGCCCAGTCTCGAGCACTGTGCGCGGCAAATTATGGCTAGTACGTGATGGATTCCAATAAGAACGAATCCAGACTATCGCAAGAATGAGATTCGCTTACATTTACATTTACCGAATATCTTCTCAATTACACTGAACCAAAACATTGGAAAGTTTCATCTACTATATTCAGCGTGCATTATATAATATTAAAATATTTCATAAAATAAAAAAACACAAAAGTTTAAAAAAATTGTGATGCTCAAGATGATGACAGTTAATATTTTAATCATACAGCGATAATTGTATTCAGATAAAACTTGAAAATATTTTGATTGATATTCGGGGTTTAAATAATGATTACTTGATATTTATCTGAATGACAACTTATGGTTTAAATAGTTCAGATTGTTAAAGGCGTTTTTATAAAACCAAGGTGAAAATTTCAATAATGACGACGTGTCTATACAATATATGGCTGACTTGAATATAGCAGAAATATATTGTAGATGCTTGTTTCAAACTCAACAGTATTATTATAAATAGACTAATATGCAACAGTCTGATATAGCATGTAACAGTGCATATTGCTTCCAAGAAACATAACCAACCTGATCCCCTGATTTGATTTTTATGAAACGATTGAGCCCCTCCTTCATGATTAGTTTGTCTGAAGTTGTCCAGTAATCGTTCACCAGCCAATCCGTTTTCGCAGAAATGCCAAACAACTTCCAATCGGCCTTCACCTTTTCGTCAACAACACACGCCAACGTGAAGGGAGATTCCTCGCATTTTGATTTGCACTTGTAGTCTGACGGGCTTTTTACTAGTGATGGTTTAGCTGAAACACGTTATGCCAAAGGATTATGACAGGGAAATAAGAATGAATTAAATCAGATTATCGAACTTGATATAAGAATAAATCCAATAATATATATTTAAAACAAGTTTGTGAGCTTACAGTAAACACCAATCCAATCGTTTTAACCAGTTGTCGAAGGACAGCAACATCTACCGCCAGTCGCATAAAATGACGCATTTCAAACTTTCATGATCATCGTCAGAGTACGACAGATAACTAGCGAGGATCAGACCACATTGCATATATATGAAAAGCAAACTTATATAACGGCTCTCACCACTAGTAGTCTCGCTAGTAAGTAACTACATAGAAATTATGCCGTCGACATTTTCAGTCAAATAAAATGTATGCGAGCCTACTAGATGTGAGAGACGCATATCTAATTTTAATTTCTATATATATATGGAATGCGGTTTGATCCTTCTCAGTCAGTTTGCCGTCGTGCTCTGATGATGTCCATGCGACTGGCCGTAGTTTTGCTAGGTTTTTCGACGACTGGTTAAATACAACGAGATTTGTTTTTGCTTCATACTCGCATACATACGCAATCAATTATTCTTTAATTTATAGAAATTTGTCAGGATGAACTAAATATTGTATAAAATGAAAAAGGCAGATCATCTAGTGGACTGAGTTCGTCCTTGTTGGGATCTATTCACGTACTGTGCACAATTTGTCGCAAACAACGCTCTAACCTGTGCACGCTTATTTCAGATTCTCTGACTCTATCCTACTGCAGATTACACACAATTTTTCATTCGACACTAACTTATGTTTTTTAGGTAGCTTTTACTGCAGATGAAGCGAAGTATCCTTCCTTTGAACCATAAGTTCCAACTAGTCATCTAAAAATTGTCATTATAGACCAGCAAGCACGCTCTCTGAAGATGTGCTATTGAAGATTTGTTTAAATAAACAATCTATGACTGCGCGGTAGGTGAAAACAATACTTTATTTAAGATTCAGACGCGAATAGAAACATAAATCTTGTTATAAATCCAACTTTTTCAGTATAAATAGAACATTGTATAAGGAAACAATAAAAATACGTCCATTAAACCGGTTTCGTACAGATAGGAAACTCTTAAAATACTGTCAAAATTAGAAAATGATGCTATTTTTGACATTGGATACATGTTTATTAATTTTATTTGTTCTTCCTTAACAACAAAAATGGAATTAAATTGTTTAAAGTTAATTTTAGAAACTTCTGACTGCTGCCCTATAAGAAATTTTTCCGTTTATACTTTATGTGTTAATCTCATTAATTTATTTTTGAATGTCAGGCTAAACCTCGTTTACTCTTGGAAAAATGTGCACTCACATGAATTGTTTAAGTAACACTTATTTGTGTAAGGCAACTATGCTCACTACCCAGACTATAACTGCGACTATAAAACTAACATGCGCATATGACGGCAATATTTCTCGTACGCTAATGTAACTACAAAAATAATTATTGTTTTTTACCTTGCAAATGAGCCCATATTCCTTTGCAAGCAGACTTTAAACACAAATATAAATTAAATAATGTGCACATAATAACAAGGAAGTTCAATTAAAACCAGATGTATTTCATTAAGTGAGCTAAATTTGAAATCTCATGCACCCTTTTGTTTCGTGCTAACTAACTCATCAGCTGGAGCCAGTACTTCCTCCCAAACCAATCATCCATTTGTTCTTGATATAATCCCTTTAAGGAATTGGCAATAAATTCAACACACCGCACAATTTGTACCAGATCCAACACAATATCAACACCATAACGAACACCTGCCACGCCGCAAAATCCTTAAACTCTGACATCGATCAACCTCATTTAAAATATGTTCATGATACTCATGATATCGTAGAATTAAATATATGACAAATACATAATATTGTTGAGGTAAACTAATAGTTATGCAAATGTGTATTATGTTCCGTGAATCTAGTAACAAATATTAGTTAAAAAATAATGCAAAGCAATTTAAATAAGAAGAATAAATGAAAATATATACTAATAGATCAATAAGCAAAGTTTATACGTACTCTGTGTCAGTTTGCTGCCTGCCTTTGTTTTTTGGGGGATATTAATGCAAGCGTTTCAGAGTAAGTTAGCTGGAACGGACTGACATAGTTCTGATGGGCATAAATCTTAAATATCAGTGTCGAAGACAAAAGGCAATGATTTTCACAATATTTCTAGAGAAACGCATCTCTAAACGAAAATATATCTGAGATATGTACTTTTTAAAATAAATGAGATGAATTTTTAAAATGTTTTATGAGCAATGGCCGGAATCTAATTAGATAGAACCTCGGGCGAGACGGCCGCTAGAAAAAAAGAATGGTGAAAATATGAAAGGCGGATTTGAAAACTTCCAGTTGTGCTGCTTCTAAACCTAACACCAATTTCGAAGAATAAGTTTGGTACCTTAAATGTCTATCGTCAATGCAACAAAAATATGAATTGAATAAACTAGTAATTGGGTATTAGGTGTTGCATATCTAGTAATATATTAATATGAATATCACCACAAGTAGAAACCAAACCAGTAATGACGGAAGGTATAATATCATGTACATATTCGTTTAATGTTTACTGGCCACTCATCAGTAGGAGACTCACTATGCCTTATACCCGATACGCTATATGATACCAAAACAATGGATTTGGTGCTAAATTTTACCAAAATTGAAAAATAAAATTATGTATAAACACCTATTGCTCCAGCAAATGCAAAGTATTATTTATTACTGGTTCCGCTACACTTTTCCCAATTGGAGAATTTCAATTGTTTTAATAACAAAATTTGAAAATTCAAATTTGCATCCTTTTAAAAACATTACTAATGGAGATTTTATAACATTTAGGTACCGATATTTGTTTGCATAGCTATCTTAACCAGTGCGACCAATTTATCACACATTAAAAATTTCCAAAACTCCACAAATTGAACAAAATGATTAATATTCCTAGTCTTATGAATTATAAATTCCATGTACTTTTTTATGAAATAACGGAACAGGTTAAACAAATTTTATGCTAAAGTGCATTTGGCAATAAAACATACACAAAATTCTGAATTAACGGGAGATATACTCTTATGTGCACATTCGTTTCGTGCTTACATACGACCCATCGGTAGGAGCTGGCATCACGCCCAATACCTAATATTTATTTCGTGAGAAATTTAGGAGAATGAGATAGTACGTTTGCTTATGCGAATATGCATACCATCAGTGGTGAAGCTTACTTAATATAGTCTTTTACATTGCGTCTGTAAAGGGCTTCGACGCTATGGTTATTGAGACGTTATCTGATACCAGCACATTGGTTACCGAATAGGTACATGGTATCAACCCATATGGTTGTCGATTCGGTACATGAAATCAACACAATGGATTTCAGGGTAGGCTAAATTTCACCAAAATTAGGAACTACATCTGTTTCTGAACAACTGTTGCTGCAGCAAATCCAAAAATATTCCACTTCTTGTTGTGATCTATCCGCCGGGTCTTCAAATAGTTTACTGTGTACAACCATACTCTTTAGATGATAAACTATATGTGTACCTGGTCATCGGCAAAATGACTATTTTAGTATGTTATTTGGTCGGTCCTATTACCGTGCCTGTTTATATATTGAGCATTCATTCTCATCATCGATTTGGTATATTATTGCTACATTTATATTCACTAATTTTTTAGCACATATTTAAATTTTGCTCTAAAGCACACGCGACGTTTTTAAAGGTGTTTTCTGAAAACTATTTGCCATGATCACATTGACATGTAGCATTATGATGCAACACAACATTTCCACAATCCGTCCACGTATGTAAACTATTATCAATTGGGAATAAGGTAGGCATGCTTAACTAAATACTGCTCATGCGAATTATATTTTGGTAAGCAAATTTATCAGGAATATTACTGATTTAGACGAAAATTAGTTGCGCGATTGGTGATAAAAATTATTTAAATCAAGCTTACATTAATTTTCAGTTTAAACTAAGCAAAGTATAATGAACAAAAGCAAATTTATCCAGTATAACTGTTTCGTTCTTATTGAGAATTCTTCACGTTCTGTCAGAAGTTGCTGCGGCCAAGACTCAATATTAGATACGTCTGTTTTGGAATCTGTTGCTCAAACCAGTATGGCACCTCACCGAACGCCAAATACAATTTTCAATACTTTACTAACTAAAATTGATTTCTTAACCTTTTGTTCAGGTGAACCATAAGTGGCATCTCTTTAGATCTAAAGTTTAAACTAACAAATATTTAAATAATCTGTTATATACACGTATTTGACTGTATTAACCAAGCACAGAATTATATAGAAAATGAAACGTGCGTGCGACCGGCTGTAGTTTCGCCATTTTGTTTGAAGTCTGGTTAAATAAAATGGGATTGTTGTTTACTTGAAGCTCGCAAACTTGTTTTAAAGTATTAATTCAGTAGTCCGGTTTTGGCATTATCAGGATCTCTGCACATACTATCCATAATTTGCTGTGAACAGAGCTCGAACCAGCACACGTCTACTACGGAATCTTTTGTTGTAACAACTGAGCCACTCTGCCCTGCACAACGCACAATTTTTCGTTATATTCTAACTATTCTTTCTTGGTTTTAATCCATCATACAAGCCAATTAGCGTAGTACAAAATGAATGGCATGCACATTTGTACTTGTCGTATATTTTAATTGTGCTCATCGATATTTACTTTGTTATTGTGTTTGTATTATTCATTTATCATTATGCCATATAAGCACACTCTTTAGTCTCTTCTGCGTGTTCATTTTATGGGCGTGTGCAAGGTAGACAATTATATGAATTGTGATATATCGTAGCGTATCGCATAGCGGCACATTTCACAATAGACTTTGTCGCAAAAATCGGCGACTACACCTGGGATTGGTTCTGGTACCTTGGAAACTCCATTATTTAATTCAAGATTTACAATGTTCTACTAAGTTGAACGGCACATACTATATTATTATAAATATTCAATAATTCCGTAAATCAAATATTCCCAGTAATTAAAACACACAGGATGCGACTAACGGAATTTTTATCGTATCAATTTATTATAAAAATTTGCTGATTAATTATGTTGATATAATGACGCTAAAAAAATCAACAATGTTTGAAGTAGCAAGAGCGACAGAGTAACATGTGCATACCTTTAGTTCGTACCACGTCAATATCGTTTTGTGATGGTTTAGAAACAAAATCAATAAAGGCGATAAATTCGCTTTCAAAAATTAGATTTACATTAAAAGTATTTAATTAAGTGCACAACACCTAATTCTCAATTAATAAGGGGTTACGTACACAAAAAAATATGGACTTCTTGTGCATTATGTTAATGCTCCATGTCAAGTTAGCATGCAAAAAGATATTATATTAAGACCTTTAATGAAACCAGACCTGATACATTTCATATTTATATTTTATGTTGTCAAATAAGTAATTAAAATGCAGTAGCATTATATTAATTTGACAATGATTTTGATGCTCAAAAAGTCAACAAACTTGATAACAAGACCGATTCAATCAGGCTGGTGAGACATATAAAATAATTTTTGGTCATAATGAAGAAAAACACACAGCCAGCACTTAGTTTAATTAGATCTGCGCATAAAAATAAATTATGTGATCATAAAAGCTTAAATATGGAACTTTAACAAACTGTTCAACCAAAAGAATCACATAACGTTTGAAATTAAATTTAATTAAGTACTCCAAATTATTATCACTAAATTGATTAATCAGGCAACCTAATGAAATTAGCTAATCAATATTTATGTTCACAAGGATTTTTTAAGTTTCATCGAACGAGATTTTAGTCTTTACATCTCGAATCTTAATTCGTTTGATATGACAGCAGTACCTCAATAAGATATTCATTAGAACTTTTATCAATCCCAATATCTTTAAGATATTGGCAATTGGAAGAGATAAAGTAAATCGGATATTGTAGTTTACTGAATGTGAATTAGAAATTAAGTATGGTACATGGCCATGGCTGTAGTGATGTCTGACAAACATGGGCGCAAATTTACGTAATTCAAGGCAATATGTGTGTAAAATAAAGAGATTTATATGATATATTTTTAATCAAAACACAAATCAAATAACTTTAGTAAATCTGGTTTAGTAATTATTTCAGTGTGTTAACTTCAAGGGCGGTGATAAGTCGTGTAATGATCACCGCGTGCAATCTAATATTTCATAACAAAGGATCGTATATGCTTAAACGAACATTGGTTGCATGGGCTGTGATAACAATAACTACAATGAAGGTAGCGATCTTGATATAGACAACTCACCCTATTTTGTAAACACATTCGTCTGTTTAAACTGAGACCAGTATAGTGTAAAAAAAAAACAATTCACTAAGAAGACCGGTTTTAGTCCTTATTGGGCACTCGTCACGCACTGTCCAGAATTTGCCGCAGATTGGAGCCCTGCGTGCGGCAAATTCTGGCACGTACGCGATTAGTTCCATGTAAGAGCGAAACCGGTTTTCTGAGTGAATTGCTTTTTCCACACTACACAAAACGTAGTTTTTACTGACAAATTTATGTACATCAAAGGACGAGGATGTTTAGATCAAGATCGCAACCTAGATTACACTGATTGGATATACTAAACAATACACACGTAGGGTTGTCGATAAATGCAATAATACGAAAGAAGAAAATATTTCTTTAAGAGCATATTCACCGTCAACTAGCGAAATCAACTTCTGACTTTATTAGGTGTAGAAACTTACCAACTACTTGAATAGCTGTAACAACGAGCGCTTTACTAAATTGATTGTGCACAGTTACCGAGAGTGTATGCGATTGGCCCAATCGTAGACCAATCTCCTCCAAACGTACATCCCTAACCTCCGTTCTACTTTTGTCAGTAAGAACACTGACAAGGGATTCGGGCGATGGCCCAGCTTGCTCCTCCTGAAAGCGAATGTCAATCTCGCGAAGAGCAGTACACACAGTGCGGAGATCTGACGACAGCCTATTGCGAATTTCACGCGGAGTACTACCCACCCGTCCGTCAACGCCAACAAACAGAGTGGCATTTGTAAGACTGTAGTAGCGACAATCGAACGAGACATTACCATTCTGACGAAATGCGCACCAATAAATTACATTTTACAAAGTTATAATTTTTAATTAAAACTAATTTATCTGACATAAGTAAAACGTGAATACAATTAAACAATCATTGATTACGAGGGTAATAGAGAAATTTCTTTAAATGAAGTTTGCGAGCATAATATAAACACCGATATCATTATATATGCATCTGTCAGTATAAACTGATTATGGTATTAGAAATTAGAAGCAGATCATCCTGGAGAACATTTTCGTCCGTAGCAAGTATAAAACAATAGTTGATTGTGCGAATATTGGTAACATTTATTTAAATGAACCTTGCGAGCTTGAAGTAAGCACCAATCGCATTGTGTTTAATCGGTCGTTGAAAAGCATAGCAACACTATCGCTCTGACGTGTTTCGACCTTCCATGATCACATCCGAGTGCCACGGCAAACTGACTAGCAAGAATCAATACGAGTTGCATATGTGTGAAAAACAAGTTTTCCGTCGTAATCCGATGATGACTATGAAAGGTCGAAACGCCGCAAGACTTGCGATTTGCGGTAGTTTTGCTATGTTGTTCGACGACTGTTCAAATACAATACAATCGGTGTTTAATTCAAACTAGCAATCTTGATTTAAAGAATTGTTACCACCATCCGCGCAATCAATTATTGTTTAATTATATTGCCTATACATTTATTTGTGGCGAAGGATGCATCAGTTAATGTTCGTGGATGCATAAAAATTGTGCAGCCGATATTTTCACCCTAGAACAATGTATACGAGACAACTAGATGTGAGAACCGCATATCTACTTTTGCTTTCCATATATATGCAGTGTGATTTGATCCTCGCTAGTCAGTTTTCCTTCGTACTCTGATGATGATCATTAATTATTGTCAAGATAAGTCTCCAACCGGGGAAAATTTTCTTCGAAGCCTTTAAATCCATCCAATACACATTCTGCCGCACACTATTTAGAATATTTGGACATATTCTAACTGATGTTTTTAGGTAGCCTTTAATTCAGGTGAAGCCCATATAGCATCTGAAAAATTTTAAATTGCCACTCCCATCTCTCATTATTTAACAAACATCATTCTGCCTGTGGAAGTGGGAGTTAATTGAATGTTTGCACAATTAAACAAGCATTGATTGCGACGATGGTCGACATAAGCATTTAAATTCATGCAGCCAGATTGGTTAAAACGACAGCCTAATTATATTTGAGCAGTCGTAAGTCGCCTATACTTACGCTTTTCGGCCTTCCTTAGTGATCATTAGAGCACTACGGCAATATGACTAGCGTGCATCAAACAGCAATGTAAATCCAATTTCATGCAAATCAAAATGCAGCTCCTTTGACTAGTATTTTTACTACTCATTAATATTATTGCCAGGTCTTCACTGAGAAAATTCTGCGCAAAATAAATTTAATTTAAGAAAAATAAAAGTGAAAACACTAGACAAGAGAGCTGCATTTTAATATCACAAATATATATTTCATATGCTGTTTGTTTCCAATCAGGTTAACATCGTACTTTGGTCAACTTCATGGACTGTCGCAACGCGTCAAAACAAGCACTGAGAGTTATTTTGTAACGTAACGCAACTTTTTAATAGAATTGGGATGGCTCTTATTTCAATTTGTCAATTTTGCTATTATTAAGTACTTCTTAGAAATTTACGCCTTCTTCGTGTAATTTTGCACCTGATGAACAGCAAAAGGTTGGCTAATATACTCGAAAGCAGACAGCCGTTGTTTTCTAATAGGATTGACAGGCGAAATAATTTAACAAACAATGATATTTTCGGGTGGTTCCAGTTTTTAAAAATCAAGTTTGCGAACTTAAAGCAAACATCAATCCCATTTTATTTAAAAAGTCGTCGAATAACATCGCAAAACTACCGTCAGTGACACGTAATGACGAGCTTCGGCCTTCCATGAGCAGCATCAGAGTACGATGGCAAACTCATTAGCGAGGATCGAACCGCAATGCAGATACTTGGAAAGAAAAAATATATAAGCGGCTCTTATCTCTGATAGTTCCGCATATATTGTAATTGACTGGCAATGTCTGTCCCCCTTTAAAATATTAAATATTTTTTCATTAGTGTGACTATATTAACTGTTCTTGATTCTTTTTTATATAATTCGTCAGTTAAAATGTCAAAATGTGGTTGAACTGCGCAATTTAATCTCATATGTACTCGCACTACATATGAGGTACTTCTCCATGCAAATATCTTAAGTGGCCAATATTTTTAACGTATTAATTACTTTTTTGTGCATTACTGTTTTGATGATAAACTTTCTATCAATATATGTGATTTTGCGCTCGATTTCGCGACATTTAACTGTTATTCAGCACCCTTCATTGTAATTTATCATTGTTTTTGCATGTTTCATTATGGACTTCAGAAAAGACTTAAGGATTTTTTTCTTTTTCTTTTATTTTGCTTTGCTTGGCGTGTAATAAAGTAGCTAGATAACGATTATGTGCATGTTTATGCGTATGCTCATTAGTTTGTATATTAAAATTTGCGAATATTAGCCAAATCAATATGAAAGCCGCAAAAGGCTGCCGAAATATGTTCCAGGAACAATCCAGATCAGAGTATTTTACCGCTCAATAGTTAATTTTATTTGTGGTGATAAATAATATTAGAAGTTACTATGGAAACATGCCATGCATGTTGTATAGCAATTTATCATAGCATTGAGCAATTTAACTTTCAAGAATTCTATAAAATTTCATGTATGTCGGGAGTGACTCGCTTTAGGTTATATGCAAAAAAATACTGTTCTATTCTTATTACCACCTAAACCAAATTAAAATTAACACGCCCGTTCGCTTCGGCTTCTGACAAGATACTTTTGAAACGGTCGTGTATAAGTTAGAGGGTTTGAGTAGAAATATGCAGGGGCTTAAACACAAGATTGGATGTTAGACTGTAAGAACGAGTCGGTCAAAATGTAATAGAATAAGAAGTAGCGGTTCAACGGATGTCGACGTCTCCAGGATCTGTTTATGCTTATTTGCCAAATTAAATTGCAATTCCAAGAACATTATTAACTACAAACCGGCAACATTTATAAAATGTTAATTCTTCTATAGGTAATAAAATAGCCTGAAATGCAAAATTCCTCTTATCATTTTTGCTGGCAAGACTGAAATAACATTTAGCAACACAAAGGATACGTATTGATCTTACAACAAGGTTATTAAAATACAAAGGCAATAAAATACTCATATGCAAAAATAATTTTAAAACTTGGATAAAACAGCGCAGTTAGGAGTTTCATATACGTTTTCACTAATCGCGAGGCTGACATATTTCAGGAGGTAGAACAAAATACCACATTTTCGTCACTAACCTCCATAACGTATGTGTGCGCCGGAAGGCAGCTGGAGTTTTCAAATCGCGGTGCACCCATCACACTAACGGAAAAGTTAAACTCGAGATGTTTATCGTCGACACCGGTATCAGTCGGATCGGTTATGCTCAGACTGTACTCTCCGGCTAAACTTGGTGTAACAACTTGCGGAAACGGAAATCCGAAGGGACTCATCCTAGGGTGTGATAGAAGCTTTCCATTTTTCAGCCATTCGTACTTCGTTGATCTCGTGTAACCCTGTCAAACATTAAAGTAAAGTATTACATGTTAGTAGAAAAAAGAAAATAATTCCTATCGCTACGTTCACAGTTTTTTATTTCAACAACATTTATTACTGAGCATCATGCACTGATTATGCGGTAACCAATAAAATGAACACGTATAACCCAGCTAAATTATTACGGAATAAAGACAGAATTGGATTACGTTTATGCTGCATGCACAAAATTGTAAAAGTGTTCATTAATTTTAGACAATATTAAGTTTAGGCGCGCGCTAACATTTTCAAAGGCGTTGCTCGTGTGATTCATAATGCAAAGAAACTTTATCCTTTAAATTTCTGTTTACTATGCAACATTTCGAACATTTTACGAAAACCCGTTACAATAATCCAAGCCTGGCCTTTAACTAAAAATTCGTGTAATCAAGTTCTGCTTGGCGCTTTGGCTAATAATAACATGTGAATAGCTGAATAATGTGTCGAGTATATAATGTCGTGTTATGTGACATACAAAGAAAGACTATGTCAAAGCAGTCATGCATGAAATACATAATCTGATATTTCATCTTGCAACGATACACTTCGTCATGAAATGTGATACAGTTCAATAGTGCAGTTGTGTACTTACACGTTTAATGAAGCATTAATTGAGACAACTTCAAATAAATTCGGTCACAGTGCGAATTCGAGGCAACTGAATCACACGAAATGAGTGTATTTTTAATTGGTTTGATAAAAATTATTGGTAAGAAACGTGTGTAAACTCGAGATTAAATATTTTGATTATACTGATTATGGCATATTGTTCTGCTTCCATTTAAAGTAGTTTCCTGCCATGTCCGCCATGCCTAACTAAATCACATTCATGATAGCTTTTTGTGACCAAAAAACATAGCCTTCCTAAGCATTATATACTTCATTTTTTTGAAAACTAGCCGTGTTCAACTCAGCCAGTTGGACAGCACTGGCAAAAAAATTTAAATACATAATGGGAATGATATCAATATAAAGGCCGCAGAGGCGATCAGTTCTGAGCGTTGTCTACTGCAAATTCTGGACAAAGGGTGAAATTTTCCTAATACAAAATGAAACCTGTCTGCTGTGGTAAATTCTCTTTCTACACTATACGATGTGTACTTAATTGGATTGGTTTTCATTTCAAGCAAACAATCTTGATTTAAATATTGACTACCATCGACCGCGCAATCAATGATTGTTTAAGGAATTAGCGCGTATGTTTCGTGTTTTCGGCCAGTCGTGCAATATTCGTCTGTGATGTGGCGTCCAATTGTAAAGGACATGTATCCGTGCTCTTTTGAGTGTAAGTTGACATATATGTTGATGTAACACGAATTAGTTCTTGTGGATTTACCGTCCGTTTATCATAAATTTTTTTATTGTCATACGGTCCTTTAAGAAGAGGAAACCAGTAAGCAGGAATCACCTGTGCTTAACACATGCATGGAGTAAATTTAATGATTAAAATTGTAAAGCTAGTACGAGTAACGCCAGAATTAATAGAAAATGCACAAATTATAAAGGGAGTGGCGTGCTGTGTATCTCTATCAATAGAATGGATTTTTGGCATATATATATATATATATATTACTATATATATATATATATATATATATAATAAAAATTAAAGAATTGGAAAGAAAAAGTGTGCCAATTTATGAATTTGAGGTATATTTGTTTTCCCATGCAGAGAGGAATTACGTAATTTACCGCATACTTCAACTATTACGACTTCATTTACATCGTTTCAATCAAGAACATTAAAACTACGCAGCCCATATTTCTATTTGAAGTAAAATATATGCTAGGCAACAAGGGTTGAGTGTTGCATATCGAATTTTGCTTTCCGTTTATGTGCATTGAGGTTTGAACCTCGATAGTAAGATTGCCGAATGATGTTGATCGTGGGAGGAAGAAATGCATCAGCTGCTAACAGTTAATGTTCTTGACTGCATAGAAATTGTGCAGCCGACGTTTAGAGATGAGAGCCGCATATATAATTTTGCTTTTCAAATATATGCAATGCGAATCGATCCTCGCTAGTAACATTGTCATCTGAAATTAATCGTGGGAGGTCGAAATGCATCAGTACGAATGACGGACATTAGATTAAATACGTTTTGTGACTAGTTAGATACAATCGAATTGATATTATATTAAGCTAACAAACTTGATCTAAAGTGAAAGTAGGGTCATTTTAATACATTAAGATGCGTGAGTTATACCGTGTTAATGGGTCATATTTGTCCGTGTTTGTGTGCATGCAGGCCTGTGGAAATATTGTGTATTAGGTGTGGCGCACCTAATAAAAAATTAGTTCAATTATATATGAGCGGAAATATAATCCCGCGTGAATTCTTTTTGTGCTTAATGGCAACTCATCAGTAGGAGCCGATATTACGCCCTTTAACCACTAAATATTTAGGTGAGGAATGTGAGCAAATAGGACGGTACAATCACATGTACGAAATTTTAAATCTGTGGTAGGGTAGGTAACGTTCAAATCGTATAGAAGATTAAGCCGTCCGATTTATCCACATTCCTCAACCAAATATATAGTGCATAAAGGACGTAATAGCGACTTTACTGATCAGTCGCTAGTAGGCAAGAAAAGATTGTGTACGATATTATACATAGCGTTAATGTTGCCTTTAGTTTATTCCTCTTTCCATAATTGAAGTAATATATTACCAGATGCACTGCACGTAAAACACAACTGCAGTGATAATTTACGCCTGGGGCAGTGAGACTACGGCCAATTGCACGTGATATATTTTCTATACAGAACATGTTCGTATTTCAGCTACTGATTAGCTGCCTTAGTGTCAGATTTATCCTAAGTTGTGAAAAAGAGGTGGGCATTAGTCATCATGTAGCGTGATACGAATTACAGTCTCATGCACTATGCATTTTTCGGGTTCATAAAAAAAGACATTTCACTCATCTTAAAATCGAATAAATTTAATGCATTTTGCGAATAATAGTTTCAGCGTCAGTTGAAATGACGCTGCTAATTGTCTGTTTTATTCTAGACAATTGTGTACCATTTATTTATTTCAAAGTTGCGATCCTGATATAAACAAAAGTCTCATCACATACCCACGTTTGCCAGTAAAATAAAGCATTGTATAGTGTAGAGAATGCAATTCATCCAAAAGTCCGGTACGTCTATATTTGAAACTCTACACGTTCTGTTCAGAATTTTCCGCTGATAAGACTCACACCTTGGCATGTCTACTTGGAAATCTGTTACTCTAACCACTCAGTAATGTTTTACCTCATTGTATTGAATTTACAACTATCCTTATGTTCTCAACTGGAAATCACTTTTATTTACTACACTGGAAGTAACTTCTCTCTTGTTTGTTCTTTTATATCATGGTGGTGCCTAAAGATAAAATTTAACACACAATTGGCAGTAAAACTGAACATACAAGCTGATTTCTATCCCTATTGGCAAACGTTCACAGATGAAATCATAGAAAGATATGATCACTAAACATGAATTGATGATGATCATGGAAGCTTAAACCGCGTCAGTGCGTGCAACCTTTGGTAGACTTTCAAGGTTTTGCGACGACTGGTTAAATAAAATAGAATATTTTTTTGTGCAAATGAGTGCAACATTAATAAAGCGATAATTATTTAGACCTACTTTGCACACACCAAGAACATTCACAAATTCATTAACTTCCTTGTAACCTGCGTAATTACAAAATAAATCTTACACGGTAGCGCCAACCATAAGTTAATAGTAATAAGTGTCAAATGGAATGCCGCT
Organism: Eudiplozoon nipponicum; assembly: GCA_029291075.1. Classification (NCBI taxonomy): domain Eukaryota; kingdom Metazoa; phylum Platyhelminthes; class Monogenea; order Mazocraeidea; family Diplozoidae; genus Eudiplozoon; species Eudiplozoon nipponicum. Next base: position 75,778 of record JAQBSW010001078.1, on the reverse strand, counting down.
TCTGATGATTCTCATGTTAGCCTAACCCTTTGATCTAAACAATCAAATGTGTTAGAGTAAGTGACATCCTAAACACACGTACATGTTAGGTACGGAAATCAATAATACAGGGATTCAACCTGAAATAATCAGATTGCAAATAGCTTCTAACGAATATTATGCATACATGCAAATTTAAGAAAGAATGGAAATTCAAAAAATAAAATAATTGAATTTACGATTGTATTCTTAATGGCAAAATAGTCTACGCATAATGGCTGCATAGGAAAATAAATAATTTGATGGAAAGATAAAGATAAATTAAGTTATATAGACTTGAACAGTGAATATTTCAAAACTAGACGTATTGCCTGAAATGCTGTTAAATTTAAATATAAATTGATAGAGATAAAGAAACATAAATATATACATAAATATACAGATTTTTAGCAATAAAAAATAGGTAAAAATATATGTATATATATGCATAAATAAACATAAATTTTTAAAGAATATATAGATTGCTATAAGGTTATATACAGACGTACATATGGATAGATAGACATACAGATGAATATATAGAAGGAAAGATGGACATAAATATAAATTAGCCATAATATATTTATATATAGAGAATATATATAGATAGATGGTTTAGATTGAGAACTATATTTATGTATATATATATATATATATATATATATATACTATATATATATAAGTGTGTGTGTATGTGGGTACTTGAAGAAAGGACGGTAGATATCTAGGTTTGGTAACAGAAAGATACTATTTCAATATGTTAGACAGGCAATTATGTAGGTTGATTTAAGAATGAAAGTTATATACTTGACTGCAAACCTATTTTTATTAGCATATCCAAAATGAGTAGGCAGTCATTCATTTACCATCTGACATAAAACTTGTTCTTTTGAATTTAAACACACCTTTCCAATTTCTTCAACGCAATGTTCGCACTGACAAATGTTAAACAACTAAAAAAACTTTTATTGCGCAGATGATGACCATATCAGGACTAAATGCGTTGGTGCGCTTTGCAACTAAATGGGTTAAATTGTATCGGAGGTTTTCTAAATTTCGCAACTTTTATTTAAGGAAAGAACCTTTCCGGTTATTATTTTTCTGTAAGGTATTTTACGATAGCTTATTTTAGTTAAATTATTTCAAGATAATTTTAATTATTAAAAATTACAATTAAAAAGCTAACCAAAAAAGGCTTTTCATTCAAATTTGTTCTTTGTAAAATACCAGGCTGTATGCATAATGAATTGAATGGCTTTGAAAATTGTTTATTTAAGTGGAGTTAAGTAATCAATAAACGCCTAAAAATAGAAAACAGATTAAAAAATTTTAAAAAGTTTGGAAGTCGGACAAACCTTATATGCGGCTTCAAGTGCGAATTTGTGAAGCCTAGTGCCGTTAACAAACGAAAAGCTGGTATGTTTAGCTGTCAAAGCAGTCAACGGCGGCAGATTCACACCTTCAGGCAAGACAGGTGAGTAATGCAATCCTTTTGTAATTAAGTCGCCAGTTGCTTCGCCAACGTAGGTCCTGATAGGATAGCCGTGCCTCTTACTTAGGCAGACAAGTGCCTTATCACCGCTGATAAGAAGGCTTGGATCCAGGATATAAAGACCACTCGTTGCTGTCAACATGCATGGTTACAAAATATAAATAATATTATTACCATCATATTAGTTTACACGGTTGATTTAGAATTCTTTAGCCTGAATGCAAGACTAAGAGATCTGAAATGGAACAAGACTAATCTTTAATAATGACTAGCTAACCCTTTCTGCGTGGCTGCGACCCAACAATAATTCATATTTATGCAGATGAATTTTGATAAAATTTCAAGACATGGCATCAGTTTTTGTGGAAACTTATTTATTTTTGATAATAAAAAATATAAAATTAATATTTAAATTAATTCAATTACTGCAGTGCTTGCGAATTCACATTTTTTGTTCTTCCTTCTGGTGTGTGCGATATTAATTACTTTTTTCATAAAATGGTAGCAGAGAATACAGATTTGTTCAAAATGTTAGAAACAACTTTTGGCTGACATTTTTCAAAAAACAGTAAACGAGCTTCCGATATTGCAGACTACCAATTTTGCACTTTTTAATTTATTCAATTTTCTTATTAAAGTGGCATGATAATAAACCTCAAATTATATTTCTTTTTATGTTTAGTTATGAATACATAAACATATATATTGGGATTCAAATGTCAAAATATCACCTTGCACACAACCAATCTGAATCATATATAGACAGTGACCTTTTCAGGAAGTGGTTATTTTTGGTGTATCGGAATTGATGCAAATCGGTAGAGCCGTTTTCATTTTATTTTCAGACTAACAAACAGACATACATTCCTTAAGTCTATTATTTTGACAATATTTTCCGAGAATTACAATAAACTCTGTGAAAATAATGCAATTATTCGTAGTGGACACATCCGAACTACTTCTTGTACGAGATAGCAAAATTGTTTACTCAGTGGCTTAAATTTGCATAAGACCCAAGTCAAATCAATGAACCCGATGAGTGCAATGTAAGTTATGATGAATATTTGGCTACGTCTTTCTCTGCACAGCACATAGTGGCTCAAAAAAATTCGCTATATACGCAGCCCAAATTTAGATCAAGTTAAGAAAATATACTATATATGATAAAATAGGCCAAATAAAAAAAGTACACCAGTATACCAATATCAGAAAATAAAAGCTTATATCATCGTTACCGCTTTCATTTAATTATCGAGCGCATCGCATTTTGCAACACGTCTGTTAATTTTGAAGGTTTGTCCGTTACGTTTACGTTCCAATCTAATGTGATTTCTTTTTGAATTACTTTGTACCGTGTTTACACGAAAGGCATCTGATCCGGTTTGAGACTTGCATACAGAATATTCTAGTAAGTTCTAGACGATTTTCCAAGATGAACGAACCAGTCAGTTGATTAATTTTCTTTGGAAACGAATTCTGTGAAATTGTACCTATATTTATAATAACCTCACACTGGCATTGACCGTAGGTATGGAGATTTGCGGCCTGGCGATCGGGGGGCACATGTTAATCAGCCTGGTAATGGTGACATGAAACATAATGGGTCTAATGGGACACAGCCGTCGTCCTGTTTCATGTGAAGCCTCACGTTTCGTGTAACTACGTAGTAACACAATGTTAAACCGGTGAGCCAGCTCGTCAGAGGCGAAAGGTAGGTTTCGGTTGCCTAAAGAAACTTTGATCACTAGCATCTGGACACAGTGCTCATCAACCTTGAAAAACTTCAAGTACATACCATTCTCATTAGGAATTTGCGATATAACTTTCGTATACAGAGAAAAAAATTCATATCGGGCTACTGAAGACAACTTTATCTCCGATTTTGGCTACATTCCATTTCTGTCCTCTTCTTAATCTAGCAATAACGCACTTTTAGATGACAGGAATATAGTGGGTGTTGATCATATCAATTAGCCAAATATCAAAAATGGTTCAAGCAAAGTACCATCCATTAGTAATAGGTAAGTGTGTAACGTGAGCTCATTTAAAGTGGTAATGTTAAGCAAACTTGAAAACAAGCTTTTCCACATACTTAGGATACGTTATAAATCAATAAATGTTGAAAATATTCAATCCAAAAGTCGGGATACTACGAGCAGCAGTGCTGCCCCCAAAACTACCCACTTGCCACAATTGGTTTAATGTTGGTATAGATGCTATTATGAAGAATAATGTTCCATACGTTTGTGTTGTAAGTTTTGAAGATGACTCTGGCGTTAGACTAGCCGATCTTGACTATGCAGACGTTAAAGTATTATTAGATATTCCTGATAGTGCTCAGGTCACTTTGAATAGGAAAGCAACCGTTTTTCCGCCTTTTGGAATGAAATTTGCACCCTCTAAACGTAAGATACTTTCATATTTTTACCCACCACTCGCTCCAACTCTGCCACTGACGAGCAACAATCTAAACATAGTAACCGGTTTTCATACCTTAAGGGCTCTATCAATAACTCAGGCCATCTGTCTGACGAGGTCAGTCTGTGAATTGCGAAAGTAAGAGTAGCTTTCTCAAATCTCATTAAAGATATTCGATCACCATTATCTCGAAAGCATAGCACATATAGTTTGCCAACGATAAATGAACAAACCCAAAATCTACCGACGTATATTTACATCGGCCAACAGATGGTACTCGTTAGAAAAACAAATAAGAGGCCACCAAATACGTTGACACGGTCACATTTTGCATTTATCCTCAATTCGATTGCTCAATTAAGCAGTGCTCCGTCACCAAATACCAGATTGACGTAAGTAACAAGGAGAGCAGATTTTGACATGTCAGAAACAATTAAAATCAAGTTCATTCAAATTTAGTAGTATGGAATGCATTTTGAATTTAATTAATTAATAAAGTGAAGTTTCATTTGAGCTGCTTAATATATATTTACTGGAATATCTCATGACAATGAATAAGTTTCCAAAGGATAAGCGTGTTTCAAAAATGTGTGCATGTTGGTGTCGCCAGCCGTGACGAACTTTCGCCCGTATGTTCGTCTTTGCGGAGTTACATTGGTCTCCTAACAATTAATGGCGTTTGACTAGGTAATCGTACGTATGGCGGAGCTTTTTTATCTGCGATGATTTAGATTAAATATAATTATATTCAAATGTAAGTTCAAAGTGAAACTACGTTGATTTCAAATCAATTCACTTTGCACGCGAAAAAATAACTGATTTTCACATTGCAATGTCATAACTCAATTATTAGGGCGGGCGCAATGTAGATGGTGTATCACTTCGGAGAAAAATAAATGAACAATTTGTTTATAAAAGCAAATAAATTATGCAGCAGTCATTTTCAATCAAGTATTTTTTTTCATAACTTTTATATACATTGCGGTTTAATCCACATTAGTCAATTTTCCATTGTATTCTGATGATGATCATGGAAAATTAAAACGCGTTCGTACCAGTGTCTGACGGTAGTTGTGCTGTTGTGTGACATGTTAGATGGTTTGAAATAGACATTTACATTATTTGTGTAAAAATTACTGAAATTATTTATTGCGAATGTTGTATCTCCGCAATTTGCGTTCGCGGATCGTCGCTTTTCACTGACAATTTTGCAACGAACCTATTTATCTCCATTTTCTAGCACGCATCGAATTTGTCCTCTTTTTAGCTGCGTGCGTATTCGTCCCTTTCTTCTGAAGGCTTTATCATCGTTACGGCTAACCACTGTAAATGAGGCACAATCTAATCTACGTTGACTGGCACCGTTACGATATGGTATTTCTCATATCAGCACCAATAGTAGCGGATTTAAGTAAATTTGGGTAACCTCATTACGAAACAGTACTTTATATTTTAAATTTTGATTCAAAAATGGTTTTAAAAAAAGTAATTAAACTGTCCCATGCTCAAGTGCATGGAGCATGAAAACAATTCAACTCAACAGCTATATATATATATATATATATATATATATATATATATATATATATATATATACTATAAATGGAAGACAATCCCATTACCTCAGCACAGTTGGCAGCTCTATCTTATTCTCGATGTACATAATCTCGTCTAGTGTGCAGAATTTTAATTGTAGCGGAAAGATAATTATCGAACATGCGTGATGTAACTGTAGTGTTGCAATGTTATGCTAATTAAAGTTAAAATTTATACTAATGTCCTTGTGCAAGCAGCCTTAGAAAGTGTGAAGCATTGCCTAATAGAGTTTCCATAGATAATAGGTAGTAAAATGACGTTCAGAAGTACTATATAAATGTTAAATATTTGTATATCCTCCACTTAGTTTATGTTCAGAAAATTATTTTATAAACAAATTAAAGGTGTCCCTATGGGACCTCCACTATCAGTCCCGGTCACTAATAATTTTATGTACTATTTTGAAAAAAATCAGTTGTTAAAAACTCTTTTCAAACCAAACTTGTATGTGAGATTCTCGGATGATATAGTTATTATTTGGAATCATGGTGAAAATGTGTTAAATAAATTTCTGGAGTTGGCGAACCATCAAGGTGAATTTAATTAAACATTAGAAAAAGAGAATAATGATGAATTACCCTTTCTGGATGTGAAAATATAATGGAATGAAACCAGATTGGAAATAGATAAATTTAGAAAAGAGACTTGTTCGAGAATCCTTCTCAATTAAATAAAAGTAGGCATTCTTAAAGCCATGATATTAAAGAGTCTGAGAATAGTGAATTTGAAATATAGAAATAAGGATTGAATGAGATTAAAGGAAATAGTCAAGATAAACGGATATCTCAAAAAATATAATATAGAGGTTTAAAGCGGAGATATTGCTGCAATTTAAAGGTAAAATAATAAGCATTGAAAAGGACAAACCAGAACTATAAAAGTACAAAATTATGGTACTACCGGATTCAAAATTGAGCAAAAAAATTTGAATAATAGCAACTAAATACAATATCAAAATATGTTTTACACAATCGTTTAAAGTAGGCCATAAATTAACTAACCAAAAAGAAAAATATAGTACGCTAAATATATCAGGAATATAGGCGATATCCTGTGATGATTGCAAGCTCAGGTAGATAGACGAATTAATGCACCTGATAAAGCTTCGTAGAGAGGAATACAAAACGGCTTGCAAATACGAAAATATTCAAAGTTCAGATCTAGCTGGGCATTCAGGGAAAACAAATAATGAATTTGACTGGGATGGATGCAACTTTTTCACATTAAGCTACCGAAACAAGTTAAAGACTAATTTGCTGGCAGGGCTCGAACATGGGCACGTCTGCCTTAAAATCTGTCGCTCTAACCATCAAGCCAACGTGCTGCATGCTACATACAATAAAAAACAGTTATTTTTTCCTTTAGAAAGATCCAAAATTGTATTCATTTAGATAAAAATTTACGACTCGCCTACTATTTTGTCATCATAGAACAGACAGAAGTGCCTTTGTTGTATAGTGCAGTGGTTTATTTGATACTAACACCGTATATATATATATATATATATATATATATATATATATATATATATATATATATATATGCAATATAATGAGGTTTGTGTTTAAATCCAGGTTGCAACACAATAGCCATAGTGTTAGTATCCTTTACAGACTCGGTATATATATTATATAGAGTGAGTTAGCGTGGAAGTCGCAAATTCGAGGTATAATATAATGTTAGCTTCACTACTATAGGTTTACACGTTCGTCTAGGAGATTGCATCGTCCTATTATCCCACTTTCCTCACCAAAATATTTAGTTGCTAAAGGGCGTAATACTGGCTCCTACTGATGAATCACCAGTAAGTACAAAACGAATTTGCATGAGATTATACTTTCCGTTCATGCTGTCTTTGGTTTATTCTTCTGGTAACAAAAAAACTAATTTTTAACTAGGTTTGCAACACCTAATACATACTTGCATACATATTAGTTCTCAGCAACAAACAGTATTTAACTGGTATATATTGAATTTAATGATGTCATGCTTAGCGCGAAATGTGATAACTGATAACGATCAAGGCCAGAGAGTTTAGATTAGCTGGAGTAGCACGTGTTAAGAAATTGTCGTAATTCTCAATTTCGGTGTACTATAGCATACATTGATATCCATAATGCTAGTACCATGTACCGACTTGGAAACCATAGTGTTAGCACCATTTACCTTTTCGGTACTATAATGTTGTTATCGATTACTAACACAATAGTCATAGTGTTAGTATCATTTACAGACTCGGTCTATATATTATATAGTGTTAGCGTTAAAGTTGCATTGTCGGGACTATGCGATGTTAGCTACTCTACTGCAAGTTTACACTTTCGTCTAGGAGATTGTATCGTCCTATTATACCACATTCCTCACCTAAATATATAGTGGTTATAGGGCGTAATGTCGGCTCGTGCTGATGAGTAGCCTGTATTCCCCAAAAAAATTTGCATGAGATTACACTTTCCTTTCATGCTGTCTATGGTTTATCCTTCTGGTCACAACTGAACTAATTTATTACTTGGTTCGCAACACCTAATACATACTTGATTTAAATAAACAAATAGAAACATAAATTAACGAATAAGACATATAACAACAAACAGGAATCCATTAAATTTTAAGATAACAAATCCATCATTAGGCAAACTTATGGTCAAAAATATAATCTATTTTATTAAATAAAAACGAAATGTCAGCAAATATGCTTTTAATTAAATCTTGTGAATCGCACTTGCGTATTTGCTTGCATGCGTTATTGCGTGCAAGCGGACCTTTAGGTGAGCAAAACCGTATTTGCGGCGTTCTTATGCTCTGCTGAGGATAAATCTAAGCAATAAATCCAAATATATTTCAATTTTATTACAGGAGATCGAAATAATAAAGTCAAGATGGGACCTGAACGAAATGGGAAATTAACTACGCCATATAAATATGTTTGCATACAAGAATTTCTCTTCAATACAGACAGATACTATAAAAATAAATAAAAAATAAAGTTACATATACTGCTATTTTCTTTTATAAATAAGATCCTTACTTGAAATTCCTATTTTATTTGTAATTATTTCTGATTGTTGAAGACACCTGAGCACGGATTCCTCTGACTGAATGTTGCATATCTCCCAATAAAATGGCGTAACTTGCGACCAAATTTCATGCATCCATGACTGCCATTTATTAACAACATTTTCTTGTATATCGTAGTCATAACAACGGAAATGCAGGGGAAGATCCGCAGGAGAAAAGTGATAAGTTAGGGGTCGAACCGATTGAGTGAGTCTAAGGCGGAGTGCGATAATATTGAAGAACGCGTCGCGAATTTCAATCTCACTGCTATTCACACTATCGCCTGAATCAGTCGAAATCCGACAAAAGAGTACTGTGTTCACGGGATCGTTGCGGAAATCGTCTACAATATCTTTGGATCGTTCGCCTATTTTAAAATTGGCAATATTTAGACCAAACACAGCTCCTGTTGTTGATGTTCGATTATAACTGAAAAGCACATTCAAAATTAATTAAAATTAAACGGTATGTTGAGTAGTTGGTATTTTTTGTTGTGTGGATATTATAAATTTAAATTAATAAAGCATACTTAGTTACATTAAGCCCATTTGCTGCAACACAAAGCTCTGCTTCAGTTTAAAGTCAGTTTAAAATAATGTTTCAAGTAATGGTATTAATATGAGGCATCTGTTTATCTGAAATAGCACTTATTTTTCGGCAAACTCAGATCAAACGTTTCCTTATGTTTGCAACTCAAGATGACATAAAATTAAATACCAAAAGGAACTTTGCAAATTGCCGCCAATCCTCCGGATATCCAAATTATATTTCACAGTCCCAGGTATGAAGACGATCAGATTATTAAAATAAAATTTTACATTATATTCTTTTCTAGAACAAAAATTAAAAATAAACAGAGTGCAAAAGATTTCCTTTCTTAAATTTATGACCTCTAGACTTTTCTCAGAAATTCGAAGCCAAGGTTTAAAAAATGTCTTTAAACTTTGCTTTTAGGTTTTACTAGCCAATTTCAGTGGCGGAATAAGGCAATTTCACCGGCATCAACTCGAAGTTTCATATGAATATCGTGCTGATGCTCTATGCGTGCATCTCTGGTGTTTATTAAGTCCAGTGTTATCCGCAGAGAGGCGGGAAATTGAACTTTGTTCACGGTATTCTTTCTGAACCAGTTTTTACCTGTGAATATGGCCAACAAGTATCGACTGCTTCAAACACCTGGATATAAGGGGTCAACAATCGGCGGTACCATATCTTTGTAAACGGGAAGCTGGAATGTGGCCATCATAGTTTGGTGTAGACACACCTTGGCTATTCAATAGAATTATAAGTTCAAATATGAAATCTCTCTTGACTGTTTTAGCAGCTTTGAGATATAATTGAAAGATATTTCCCTTGTGGTATGCAGATAAAACCTCGAGAATGCTGTACATTGAAAACAAATGTCTTTGGGAACATGTTTATTATACATTTGATTAAACACTTAATAAAATTGGCCTCCGCTCGAGTCCATTTCGAGGTCCAATTCTGGGGAGTAATTGACGTGTTCACAATAATGACGAACCCAATCTACAAGATGAACTACCTTTGCGCGCCATCTTAATTTAGATGAGTATCATTATTATTACACGCGTAATCAATGATTTTAAAAGTAAATATGTCTCCAAATCAGTACGTCTTTCGCATGTGAAGAGGTGTCTGTTCTATAACGACGGGTTGTGAGTGGCTAGTTGATTCTTTAAGTCGATAGAGTTACTATCAGGTCCCACCTGAACAAAAGACTAAAACATGGAGTATGCAACAGAAATATGCATAGTGTATGGCAGATTAAAGCAGTAGATGGAATAACAGACTCCAAAGCAAACGTGTCCAGGTCGGAGTCCGATCAGCGGCAAAATTTTAGACAGTACTTGAAGACTTCCCAATAAAAGCAAATCGGTATACTGGATGATTGCCTTTGCTAGTTTATACAACGTATAATTTTTACTGACAAATTTGTATATAATTGTATGTGTGTTTATATCAAGCTTGGAACATTGGGTTTGAATAATTGTTACTGGGTTGAGAGAGTGGCTACATTTGATACCGAGAATGCACAAATGTCTCTAATTAGGACTCAATTTAATGGCTCAAGAAAGGGCTCAAAATTAGATTAAGCATCTGTAAATCTATCCACTGTGCCACCCGTGCGGAATTCTACACACAATTTGTAGAGATAAGCTAACATTTTATGGTAAGCCCTTCCTTCGGATGGAACCTATTTGGAATCGATTCATACTTTAGGCTACAAATACCCACCATCGACCTTTCCTTATACAATACACACTATGGAACTTGCGGACGTTATATCAATTTGAAGTGTAGTGGCAAAAATTTAAATATATATTATATCAATGTAAACTAAACATTGCATCAGGTAGCTAAGGCAGTTCATCCAGTAGAGAGATTTCTTCCATATTGGGATTATTTTGAAATACTGCTGAGAATTTGACGTAGGTGGGACATGGACATGAGCGCATTTGTTTGGTATGAAAGATCATGCACTGCACTATCCGTGCCGCATACTACACACAGTTTGAAGCTATATTACAAATAATGCTCTGTTGCTCGGCGATGTTTCAGCCGTTTAGTTATCTATGTAGAATACAGAAACAAATAGCAAAAGAACAAAAAGATGGAGGAACATTAGAGGAAAGGAATTAAAAATATAACGAATATGAAATCGTAAAAAAATGATAGACAGTAAGACACAAGTGCAACTGCAGCTTCAATAATAATTTGATTTTCGAATGAATACTGTCTTGTTGCCGTGATTGCATATCGAGAAGAGAATATAACCGCTAAATCTACTTGATGGCCGATTTGCCGAGTTCATAACCAGCTGAAGTCTTTAATTATTTGTATGCTCATCAACGTTTCCTATCCTTATTACCTACAATGGACGCATTGACACCCCACGCATACATGAGGTGAAAGTGTGTTCACGGTAATTTGTATACCTCCGATATGTTTATTGGTTCCTTTTTCTACTCTATATTTGGTAGAGTTCTATATTATGCGCGTGTGTTAATAATAACCGGTTGCTCTATATTGCTTTTAATATTCTGACATCCATAAAAAATTGAAATCTGTTGTTATCGTAAATATGCCATATTTTGTGGATAGTTCTTATTTTATATATGCATTATTCGAATCAAATTTCTTAGTAAATTACTTAATAGTCTTTTCTTTAGCGTATTTGGCAAAATGACATGTAGTAATTATTTTCCCTAACCTACTTTAATTTTCCTCTCGCTGTTTAAAATAGATCAACCATTTGTAATAATAAAAGATTTTATGACGCATATTTAAATAAAGGGAGTGGTTGGAGTAAATATCATTAAGAATAATAAGGTTAGTCATAGTTGTTCAAATTTTGTTCAAATATAAGACCAATTCGTGCACATCTTATTTATTGGTTGAAAATGCAGCACAATATTGCATCGAGCGAATCTCAGTAGCGATCGTGTTTCAGATTTATAATAACCAAACAAGAAGTATTATAAACTCTCCTTTCAGGAATTTGGCACCCAGGTATGAGAATCTCCCTTTTCTTTTAAGAAAGGCAATATCTATTCCCACGGGAGCCTATAATACAACATACAGTAGTAGCTGCATTGAATATAGCAGATTCTAACTTTTTCTGTAGTACGATGAAAATATAGTTGGCAATAAAAGTTAAAATCGGTTTTAGAAAATCTTCATATTTGTGTTGGATAGCCCACTGTTCGAAAATGAACAAATATACTTGAGATTGGTTCATTTTTAGAGTTCCGGAAAATGTGAATGGAAATCTACAACGTAAAAGTGCATACACCGAGTAAAAACGTTTACTAAAACTAACAGAATTACCCAAAGTTAATTTTCATATTATCTATTTCAGTCAAAAGTTAGCCAGCGGCTGGAGGACACCAGATGGCGCAATGCACTACACTACATCTGAAGTTGATGCTAATTAAGTATGATATATGCTCCGCGCATTCGTGGGGCAGTCTGCCAAAATAGGCTGACGTGCATTAACTGCCAAGGCTCCCGTGATCAAGGATGTCATCGCCAGCCCTGGCGTCTGCCACCGTAGACTGGTGTTCACATCTACCTTTTAAGCATTAAGTCCTATTGTGCATGTAAAACAAATTTGAGATTTAACGAGAAGAGAGATGATTGGTGTAGTCCATTAGACCCGGGAAAAGCTCCTACGACCATTACATGATTAGGTGTGCTGTATGCTGTTACATATGTTAAGTGTGCCATGAAGAGCACTGCTAAATACATCTTCAAGGTTAGAAAACATAACGACTTCTATAATCAAGGATGCCATCTTGATATAAACACCTGGCTTATGGTTCAAATGAATTTCCAGTATAATATAAGCATTTAATAACAAAGAAAGGACAGTTAAAACAACAGACCTCTTTTGTTCTTATGACACACTGTCTACTGGATAAATTGCCTTTTCCACAATATAAAATGCGTAGTTTATATTGATAAATTTACGTACAGAATGGATCAGGTTTTTATATTAAGGTCGTAACCTTGGTGAAAGTAATTGATATTACCGCCCGCGAAACCATTATTCATTTAATAACGACTTCTAATTTGCACAACTTACTTATATTTTAAGTTTAGACAAGTCAACTGCCCATTCAAATGACCTGCAGGAACTTCAGTACAATGAATGTCTTCCAATGTTGTCTGTGCTATTGAATCGCTGGATGAGCTCTTGCTACCTGTCGAAACGACTGTTGAGGCACCCGCGTTTGATGCGGCAAATACTGTACTAGGTGGGTTTCTACAGCAAAGAGAAATTTTTACGTTGTTGCCACCCTTTGGCTGCTTATTGCCTAAACAGTGCAGATCCACTTTGAAATCAGTAGTTACATTTGCGTCTACTAAGTAAATTATCCGGTGGTTAGAAGCAGTTGCATCCAGTACAACATGGTTGCTATTATTGTCTAAAAATATCTGTTTCACAAAATAGGTTAAATTTTTGCGCAATTTCGACCACGCGATGGTAAAAATTTAAAATCAGAAGAAGGTTAATAAAACAACCAGTTTTCATTTATGCTAAATTTAATGATTTCGAATTAAAATTGAGTTATTTCTAATGAAAGCCGCTTGTGGGGCACAAAATTAGAAATTATTGAACGATCACTGATTGCATAAATAGCAATGATAATTCTTTAAATCAAATTTGCAAACTCGAGTGAGACGCCAATACCTTTGTATAGAAATATTTCATTTTCTACTGTTGTTTTGGAAAAACACAGCATGATTCCACATACAAATGGTGACAAATCCAACTAAGAGATGAGCATTCATGCATAAGCCTCAGCGCAGAGCTACCCAACTGTTTTAATATGTAACTAGGTTATGTGAATTTTGCCTGAAAATGATCCAATCACTAAGCTGTCTATCTGTTTGTAGAAAGAAGCCGTAAATAAACAAAAAGCTTACTATACTAGCGATAAATTAATAAAATACCTTTATAGAGAGCAATACATAAAACGCAAGGGTACGACAGATATAAAAGTGTAAAAAGAAATAATTAGTTATTAAAACGTTAAATTAATCTTGTGATGCATAAAATATAAACAACCTCTCTATCTAGCACTAATCGAAATAAGTATTTATTTCAATGTTAAAAAGAAATTTTAACTTTTTTTGAAGCTTTTCAAGGTTATTGATATAAAATTTTAACTAATAATCTCAATTTAGCCAATGCAATTCAATGAACACATTGCAACACTAACGTCAAAAATACAAATTTATCATTTTATTCTTCTGTTTAAAAAAGAGATGTTTTGTCTATGTAAACGCACTCGAATAATGTTGATAATAGAAATAAAGTCATTTTAAAAATTTAGAAGGGAATCGTTTCACGAAAGCTTGATTGCAAGATTTACAGTCATCGATTCCACGGATAAAACTGGGCATGATTACGTACTAGGTAGTGGAATTATTTATATTCTCATAAGATGACCTATATTATATATATATATATATATATATATATATATATATATATATATATATAATTCAATAATGAGGATTTTCCCACGCCTTAAATTCCCAAGAAACTCCATGAAATGTTACAATTCAATGGAGCCGGCTTATCCTCCAAAAGGAGTCAGCCGCAGTAAAGTAAAGTAAGTAATTCAATGGAAATAAATATGTGACTCCCGTTGCTAGAGGACTGAAATAGGTCGTATTTAAGTGAAATGTGGGCTGCAAAATTTTCATTCAGTCACAAGAATATAAATTTATTTCGTCACACGTATTTTTTTCTTATTTCCCATCTTCTTTGTCAGTTTTCTGTCATTTAAAAATGATCACCATATAAAGTCGAAACTTGTCGGTTTGTGCGTGGTTGCATAGATTTGACATATTTTGCAACTGTTAAATAAAATATAATTACTATTTCAAGATCGCGAGCTTTTTCCGTTATTTCGACAAAAAATATTTAATCAATCACTCCTAGTATTAAATTTGCAGTTTTTGATGCAATAGTAAGTTAAAATAAGCAAAATATAATTGTTTGTGCAATTAATAGAAGAATTGATTCCGGCTTCATTTCGTACACCATGTATAAGCATTGGGTTTTTTCCTCGTTAGTTGGTTTGCTGTCGTACTTTCCTGATTTTCATGAAGTGGTTATAATGACAGTATAAATATAATTTACAAATTAAGAAAGGTAAAACATAAGATTAAATCAATCACTATTTGATAAATGGTAGTTATTTTTTTACTAGTCGTAATACTACAACTATAATTAATAATTTTAGTTGTTATAATAGAAGCATTAGCAGTAGTACTATTTAAGAAAAATGGTAGAATTAATAGTAATAGCAGAGGAAGCGTAGGTAGTAGTAGCAGTAGAAAGAATAATAACAATAAAAATAACCATAATAATGAAGATAATAATAATAATAATATTATTATTACTAGTAGTAGTAGTAGTAGTAGTAGTATAGCAGTAGTAGCAGTAATAGTAGAATTAGTAGTATTAGTAGTAGTAGTAGTAGTAGTAGTAGTAGTAGTAGTAGTAGTAGTAGTACTACTACTACTAATAGTAGTAGTAGTGCTAGTAATAGTAGAAGTAGTAGTAGTAGTAGTAATAGTAGTATTAGTAGTAGTAGAAGTAGTAGAAGAAGAATAAGGAGTAGAAGTGGTAATAGTAGTAGTAGTAGTACTAGTAGTTGTAGGACGAGGAGTAGTAGGAGTACTAGGGGTTGTAGTAGTAGTAGTGGTAGTAGTATTAGTAGTAGTAGTACTTGTAGTAGTAGTAGTAGTAGTAATAGTAGTAGTAGTGCTAGTAGAGTAGTTAGTAGTAGTAGTAAGTAGTAGTAGTAGTAGTAGTAGTACTAGTAGTGAGTAGTAGTACTAGTAGTAGTAGTAGTACTAGTAGAGTAGTAGTAGTAGTAATAGTAGCAGTAGTAGCAGTAGTAGTGGTATTAGTAGTAGTAGGAGTAGTAGTAGTACTAGTTGTAGTAGTAGAAGATTAGTAGTAGTATTAGTAGTAGTAATAGTACTAGTAGTAGTAATAGTAGTAGTTATAGTAGTAGTATTACTAGTAGTAGTAGTAGTAATAGTAGTAGTAGTAGTAGTAGTAGTAGTAGTAGTAGTAGTAGTTGTAGTAGTAGTAGTAGTACAGCTGTGAATGAAGTTTTTCGCATCGACTGAAAAACTATCATTCGGGTTCTATTCAACGATTCTTTAAAATCAAGTTTGCGTGCCGAAGTAAAACACCAATCCCATTGTATTTAACCAGTCATCGAACAACATAACAAAACTACCGCCAGCTGCAACGCACTGACGCGTTTCGACCTTCCACATCATCAGAGTACGACGGCAAACTGACTATCGAGGATCAAACCGCATTGAATATATATGGAAATCAAATTTAGATATGCGGCCTTCACCTCTAGCAGTCTCGCATACATTGAACTTGACTGGAAATGTCGGCTGCACAATTTCATGCAGTCACGAACATTAACTTTCGCCGCAGCTTTCGCCACATATACATATATAGGCAATGGGCTAAATTTAAACAATAATTGATTGCGCGGGTGGTGGGCCAATTAAATCAAGTTTGCGTGCTTGAAGTAAACACCAATCCCATTGTATTTAACCAGTCATCGAACAACATAACAAAAACTACCGCCAGCTGCAACGCACTGACGCGTTTCGACCTTCCATGATCATCATCAGAGTACGACGGCAAACTGACTATCGAGGATCAAACCGCATTGAAGACATATGGAAATCAAATTTTAGATATGCGCTCTCACCTCTAGCAGTCTTGCATACATTGAACTTGACTGGAAATGTCGGCTGCACAATTTCTATGCGCCTTGAAACACAACTGTTTGCAGCTTTCGCCACATATACATATATAGGCAATACAATTTAAACAATAATTGATTGCGCGGGTGGTGGTACAATTCTTTAAATCAAGTTTGCATGCTTGAAGTAAACACCAATCCCATTGTATTTAACCAGTCATCGAACAACATAACAAAACTACCGCCAGCTGCAACGCACTGACGCGTTTCGACCTTCCATGATCATCATCAGAGTACGACGGCAAACTGACTATCGAGGATCAAACCGCATTGAATATATATGGAAATCAAATTTAGATATGCGGCTCTCACCTAGCAGTCTTGCATACGAACTTGACTGGAAATGTCGGCTGCACAATTTCTATGCAGTCACGAACATTAACTGTTTACAGCTTTCGCCAATATTATACGATGGCAAGCAATACAATTTAAACAATAATTGATTGCGCGGGTTGTGGTAAATACCCAAATCAAGTTTGCGTGCTTGAAGTAAACACCAATCCCATTGTATTTAACCAGTCATCGAACAACATAACAAAACTACCGCCAGCTGCAACGCACTGACGCGTTTCGACCTTCCATGATCATCATCAGAGTACGACGGCAAACTGGACTATCGAGGATCAAACCGCATTGAATATATATGGAAATCAAATTTAGATATGCGGCTCTCACCTCTAGCAGTCTTGCGTACATTGAACTTGACTGGAAATGTCGGCTGCACAATTTCTATGCAGTCACGAACATTAACTGTTTGCAGCTTTCGCCACATATACATTATAGGCAATACAATTTAAAACAATAATTGATTGCGCGGGTGGTGGTAAATAATTCTTAAATCAAGTTTGCGTGCTTGAAGTAAACACCAATCCCATTGTATTTAACCAGTCATCGAACAACATAACAAAACTACCGCCAGCTGCAACGCACCGACGCGTTTCGACCTTCCATGATCATCATCAGAGTACGACGGCAAACTGACTATCGAGGATCAAACCGCATTGAATATATATAAATCAAATTTAGATATGCGGCTCTCACCTCTAGCAGTCTCGCATACATTGAACTTGACTGGAAATGTCGGCTGCACAATTTCTCAAGCAGTCACGAACATTAACTGTTTGCAGCTTTTCGCCACATATACATATAGGCAATACAATTTAAACAATAATTGATTGCGCGGGTGGTGGTAAATACCCAAATCAAGTTTTGCATGCTTGAAGTAAACACCAATCCCATTGTATTTAACCAGTCATCGAACAACATAACAAAACTACTGCCAGCTGCAACGCACTGACGCGTTTCGACCTTCCATGATCATCATCAGAGCATGACGGCAAACTGACTATCGAGGATCAAACCGCATTGAATATATAAGTGGAAATCAAATTTAGATATGCGGCTCTCACCTCTAGTAGTCTTGCATATATTGTACTTGACTGGAAATGTCGGCTGCATAATTTCTATGCAGTCACGAACATTGACTGTTTACAGCTTTCGCCATGTATTCATATAGGCAATACTATTAAGCAAGCATTGATTGCGCGGGCGGTGGTAACAATTCTTTAAATCAAGTTTGCGTGCTTGAAGTAAACACCAATCCCATTTAACCAGTCATCGAACAGCATAACAAAACTACCGCTACGTAACGCACTGACGCGTTTCGACCTTCCATGATCATCACTGTACGACGGGCAAACTGACTATCGAGGATCAAACCGCATTGAATATATATGGAAATCAAATTTAGATATGCGGCTCTCACCTCTAGCAGTCTTGCATACATTGAACTTGACTGGAAATGTCGGCTGCACAATTCTATGCAGTCACGAACATTAACTGTTTGCAGCTTTCGCCACATATACATATAGGCAATACAATTAAACAATCATTGATTGCGCGGGTGGTGGTAACAATTCTTTAAATCGTTTGCGAATTAAACACCAATCCCATTGTATTTAACCAGTCATCGAACAACATAACAAAACTACCGCCAGCTGCAACGCACTGACGCGTTTCGACCTTCCATGATCATCATCAGAGTACGACGGCAAACTGACCATCGAGGATCAAACCGCATTGAATATATATGGAAATCAAATTTAGATATGCGGCTCTCACCTCTAGCAGTCTTGCATACATTGAACTTGACTGGAAATGTCGGCTGCACAATTTCTATGCAGTCACGAACATTAACTGTTTGCAGCTTTCGCCACATATACATATATAGGCAATACAATTTAAACAATAATTGGATTGCGCGGGTGGTGGTTAACAATTCTTTAAATCAAGTTTGCGTGCTTGAAGTAAACACCAATCCCATTGTATTTAACCAGTCATCGAACAACATAACAAAACTACCGCCAGCTGCAACGCCTGACGTGTTTCGACCTTCCATGATCATCATCAGTGTACGACGGCAAACTGACTATCGAGGATCAAACCGCATTGAATATATGGAAACCAAATTTGATAAGCGGCTCTCACCTCTAGCAGTCTTGCATACATTGAACTTGACTGGAAATGTCGGCTGCACAATTTCTATGCAGTCACGAACATTAATTAACGAACATTATCTAAACGAGTTTGCTGGCTCAAAATTCTGAAATCAAATTTTGAAATAAGAATATCGTAGCACAAACATATCAAACCAGCAGGCGAAAAGTGATGCACATTTTTTTTCTGCAATTTAGTGAAACACAAGTTGCAAATGAAGCTAGATTTCATATTTACATCACGCTAAATTACGTTATACATTAATAAACAAAAAAAAAGATTTTATAAAACAATTTCAATATCGAAAACATCATCAATAACAACAATATGTAAGAGAACACAAAAAAAAGAAAAATAACATCAGAAAAAGAACAACAAGAACAATTATTATAGTGAAAATAATAACAGTTTTGCTATATTATATTTATATGTATAGTAATATTATTTATACTATTATTATTATTATTATTATTACTATTATTATTATTATTATTATTATTACTATTATTATCATAAAAGTTTTAGTATGGCTACTCTTCACATTTTAATTCATCGAAGTAGATTTAATGTATTCATGTTTACAAATTGCGAATCTGATTTTGCTCTTTGGACCTTAAGTGTTTGTTGCGACAACGGATATTCTTCCCATTTTATTCCTACCTTTTGTGGCTTAATATCAATACAAGAACTAAAGCCAATAATTTAGACGGAGGTGGTTTCAGTATCGAACGTAAACTGAAAAACATAGCCCAATCTATTAAAATCTTTGAATATTTCGCTTTTTACTTGATCTTCATTTATGGATGTTCCTAAGGCGCATGTAAAACGTTTTTAATTACTGGTCATAGTTTTGATGTTTTTCAAGTGGCACATGTACAAATTTTCTGGTGTGATCCCTAAGGGACTGCCCTTTTATATTCCATCGATTTTCGTTAAAACATATAGCTAAATATAACATAACTGATATGCAAAATGACTATACAGAAAACTATTGACTAGAAAATTAACTATTAGTAAACTTTTACCCTGGAACGGTTTTTGTTACTAAGCTGATAATTGCACTTCAATTTAGTGCATTATGTCTGCACTAATCAACCGACTATTTTAGATAATTAGTGTGCTTTGTAATAAAATGATAGACTCCAAATGCAAGCGTTGTAAATGCAGACTAGCTCCGCCGAAACGAGGACTTGAAGTCTTAAAATACTAAAGAACTGCTAAAGATAACATCATCAGTACCGATTTCGGAATTTCAATAACCGGAATCTTGTTGTATTCTAGTAAAGAGAAATATGCAACCCTTTAATGTCATAGCAAGAAGATAAAACATGAGATGTTATTATATAATGCTTGTGCTTAATTGAAATTAATCTCCTATTTTAATTAAACAACTAAAAAATTCTAAGAAATTCTATTTGAGCTAAATTCACTTGAAACAATGGCCCGTATAACAGTTAAATACTGTTTGTTGCGGAGAGCTAATATATATGCAAGTATGTATTAGGTGTTGCGAACCTAGTAACATATTAGTTCAGTTGGCACCAGAAGGATAAACCAAAGGCAGCATAAACGGAAAGTATAATCTCATGCACATCCTTATTAACTGTGTTGTGTATCCCTGCTAAATAACATATTTATACTTAAAACTATTCAATTGAAAAACACAAAAACAATGAAATATTCATTTGATCCAAGCAAAAGTGGACTGTATTGAATAAATAGTTTGCGAAACCCAGAAGAACAGGTTTACAACTTACTAAATTACTTCGCGATGCCTGCGGGTGAGGTTCGAATTCTAGCACCTCGTGCCCGTATGCTGAAGGAAGAAAAACGAACAAAAACACAAAAAGTAAGACAATGAAAAACCTTATATAAACATGATTACAATGACTTAGCAAAATATTATTATTCAAATCTAAACACATATTATGGATAAATTTGATTCACAATTTTGGGTTTCCCGAAAAGGTTTGAAGATATCATTATTATCAGCATAGATTCAGAAAAAATATCATGATTAAAAGAATAAAATAGTACATAGTACCATTTCCATGTGCAAAGCTAAAAGGAAACTTTATCAGACACAAGAAAGTATCTACAAATGAACATATATGTATATATATAGATTTGAAGGCAAAACAAGATAGAAAAATGTAAACAAAGAGAGAGAGAGAGAGAGTGAAAAAAGGAAGCCAATCAATTGCGTGCGTCGTCTCCACTTCAACCTCAATGCCTGAAAATGCGTTTTCTGTTTGCATAAATCCGATTGCAATTTGTTTAACCATAAGGCTTCGTATGTTATTGCATTTATTAATTATTTTTAATGCCACGTCTGGAGTACATACGTGTGATGTTTCAATGATGTGCTGCGCAAATGCAGACGCGTATTCACCATTTGATTTAATACAAACGTTTAAGTTACAATGTTTTCTCACTCGAGTCATTACTCGAGTCTGGGCGATCGGCCTACATAAGCTAATCGACAAATTGCGCATGTATATTGGAAATAATAATTGATGTTGTTATTAACGGGTGCTTCTCTTTGATTGCTCGTAAGAGCAAGTGTGTTGCCCTAAATAAAAGTCATAATTTAACTTCATTAAATGCGCGTGTTAATGCCGCTTCAACTTTCTGTTGTTGTAAACTGCAGACCTCTTAAATGAGATGTTCGTGTAGACTCTTTTCCTTTTCTGGTCTGTAATACGTCTGTTTCTATTTAGTTCCAATTTTTAAACTTGATTAAATTAATTTTCTACGATAGCCATTAGACATTAATTCGTTAATTGCTTTATTATATTCATTTTCCTTTGAATGTTTCGTAATGGTAAATTAATTAGAACAATTTACCATAAACCAACCTGGTCTGCACAGTATTCACATTAAAGCAGTTTTGTGCCGTTCTAATATATCTATATTTATATATATTCTGTTATGTCTATTGTCTTCGAATATTTCACAGTATACTTCATATTATGGAGAAGCACACATTAATAACAAAGTGGATAATGATCATTCGTTTCGAGAATACTAAATTTCACTTTAAAGTCTTTCATGTAAATGCTTCATGGGTTTTTATTTGATTATGCGGGTGGCAAGTTGCCTGACTCGGTTTAACTTCTATTTCTTGTTCGGTCTGTTAGTGCGTATGCGTATGCGTATATTTGTGTGCCTGTTTACACGTCTTTATCCATGTATTGTAACGTGATGTCTAAAATTTGGTCACTTTTGTGTTGGTGGATTGAAAGCTAATTAAATTTAGTCCATATGTTTGTTGCTTTATATAACGGGCTTCATAAATATATAATAATTTTTATAAGTTTTCTTTGTGTATAATTGAGAAATTGACCAAATTGACTCGGTGCCCCTTTTCGTATATTTGATGGAAAATAGCCGGTTTCCCTGACGGTGCCAAATCTTTTTTAATTCTTTTCTGCCGTAAATGGTGTTGAATTCTGTTTATTAGCTGCTTCTTCGTACTTTCAGAAAATAAGCTACCACACAAACTTGAGACATTGTTGACTATGAATGATTTGGAGGGACATGGCAATTGATCTATGGAATTCAACATCCGGATTCTTTGTGTTCCAAAAGTGATATTAAATCTGAAACTGGGAAAAATTATCCTTAAATAATATATTTAACCGCCGTGCAATCATTGCTGTTGGTATGTCGCCTCTTAATGATACGTTCAAGAAAATCTGCTTGACGTTCTCTGCTAGAGCGAATTTGACATGGTCTCCTTTTGGCATCAATGAACTGCTCTGAGTAGTTGCTCATTAGCAAAATGTATCTCAGGAAGCCGAGTGCTTCGTCGATCCTCTGTTCAGCGCAGATCCTTCTGATTCTGTTTGCTAGATTGTTAACTAAATATCTTTTGAGATTTTGGCACATTGCTATTGTAATGAATTTATTGTCTATAAAAGTGAATTTTCTATAAACTGCCAAGTTCAATCACAAATCACTTTTCGAGTGAAAAGGTTGTCAAGGAAGGGAAAACTATTGCCTTGGACATCCAAATCCCTCAAGAAGAAGATTATGATTTGACATTGACCATACATAGGAAATCTACTTTCATCGGGAAATACATTCACCAAAACAGCAGTTAAGTTTAGTATTCTCTAAATAAATGGTCATTATCTACTTTGTAATTAATTTGTTATTTCTTTAAGTTAGAAACTTAAATTGTAATATATATATATATATATATATATATATATATATATATATATTTAAATTTAAATATATAATTAAGAGCATTAGTGGACACAAATTAAGAAACTCTTTATTAGAATCTACTCGCAGCGAACCCAAGGAGCACTATTAGACTAAAGCATAGAAGCGAGAATGTTAATAGAAAATTAAAATAAAAATTGTCTTTCTGAATGGTTTCTATGAATAAAAAATATTAGATGACAATAATTAACTTGAGTTGTAAGACTTCGTTTTATATATTTTTCCTAATTTTAATTTTCATCTATAAACGTGCAAACATATAAAACGATGTCATAGAAAAATCCACAAAATCATTTTGAAGTTTGAAATATTATTCCTTTCTATAAAATCTTTATTTACTGTAAATGTATGTCTATATATGTCATAAGAATGTCATATTGCATCAAAACATGGATGACAATTGGTATTGCCATATCGATTTAAAGATATCTTTATTATCATCATTATATCCATACGTCATTAAGATTTTAATTCAATGTCGCACTGCATTTCGTGATTAAATTTCTTATTATTTTTGGTTATACTGTCGGTCCTTAATATTAAAACCAGAAAAACGTCGGCAGTATGGTGCAATTTGCACATTTTTACATTAGAATATCTTTATTGTCATATTCTACCAAAATACCAAGCACATTTTCCTGCAACCCGATTTATGCAAGCAAAAAGAGTATGTTCAAATTCTACGTGAAAAGCCAAATTGATTGGTCGTTCAATTAAACATACTCTGACACTGTTGTCTGTATTTTCTTTTCCAAATGAATATATATATATATATATATATATATATATATATATATATATATATATATTAAAGAGGTGTGTGTTTAATTAGGAAAAATACACAATAATAAAAAAGTGGATGATGACCAATTATTTCCTAGACCACTAAACTTCAATTTACAATTTTTCATTTATATACATTCTGGGTTTTCCTTTTATTACGTGGGTGGCAACAATACTGACTCGGTTTTGCATCTATTCATTGCTTTCCAGAGAAAAATAGCTGGTTTATGTTTCGCGGCATTCATCATTGACATAATGTGCCACATCGAAGGAGCCCTGAGGATGTCAAGTCTTTATGCGTTTTTGATTTGTCGTACAATGTCGCTATGTTTGTTCCTACGGGTTTTACTTTTTAGATTTCTTCAGTACGATGTCACAGAAAGCTTGTACAGCAAAATAAACGAATAAAGCCTAGACAACCTCAAGAGCTCGAGGCGGCATATTTTGTCAATTATCAATTTCTTGTAACATAAACCAATTACGTTTCTCCGTAAAATACCAGTACGAAATATCATATACGCAAACAGCATCAAGGACTCTTTCGAGCTAGCAGATGATTTGAAGGGAAGAATTCTGGATAAGACAACAACGACTTTGTCTAACCAGATTCAGAATGAGTTTTACGATTTTTCTATACACACCAATGATATTAAATACATCATATTAACATGTACAAACACGTACAACATACTTTAGAAGGGAATTCAAATCAATGGTGTAGCTATGGGAACCTACATTGCACCTCTCCATGCAGATCTATACGTGTATCATCTGTAAGAAACAAGCAAAACGCATGTAGATAATATATAATTGTTGATCCCAGAAACAGCAGGCATCAAACTCACTCTCGAACTAGCAACAGACAATTGCTTTCCCTTCATTCGCATCAAACTCACTCGGAGAGAAAATGGGGATTTGACAAACATAGAATATCCACTTTCACAGAGCAACACATTCATTACAACAGCAGTGTGTCAAAATCCCACAAAAGAAACTTAGTTAACAAACTAGCAAACGGAATCAGGAAGATATGCTCTGAACACAAGATTGAGCAAGAACTAGGCTAGCTGAGGAAGGACTTGCTATTGATTATCTACCCAGAGCTATTAATTGATGTCCGCAACAGACGACGGCAGATTCGCACAAGAGAGGATACCGTCAAGCGGGTTTTTACAAACTTACTATTTAGAGGTGACGTACCGGCTAAATAATAGCACGGCGGCTATATAAAAAAACAAAGGAGAATTTTACCTATGTTAATGTAATATCGCATTTATCACTTAGAGTCATGAGCTTTGGTGCCAAAGATAAATTGTCAATTCTTTCCAGACCATTCATAGTTTACCAATTCTCATGTATGTGCGGTTGAACATATATTGGACGTATCAAAAAGTAACTGCTTAACAGAATCAAGCAAAATTTGGCGTAGAAATTGATTAAAAAATGCTTCGCACCGTCGGTAAAATAATCTATTTCAGATCATATATTGGGAACTGGAAACTCAGTCGATTTAACAATTTCTCAATTCTTCATAAAGCAAAATCAGAAAAGTTATTATATATTTATGAACCTCTTTATATAAAACAACAAACACCTAGCCTAAATATTGAAGTTTCATCAACGTGATATTCTAATCGACTGGACAAGAAGCACAAATTCGAACGACAATTTTCTATCTTCCAAGACAAAACACCCCCTTGACCAGACTCAAGAAATATTCAATCGGATTGGCAACAAACTAAAGGGGAAAAAGAGCTACATATACGGCGGCAGAAATTTCGAAACAATTTGAGCATTCAACACTGCATTCAATACCTGCGCTCTTACCAAGTGGAGAAAACAAAATTACAGAACAAGGTGAAACGAAAGAGTACACTCGGGAAAATCACATTCGTACACCTAACAGCCAACTATGCGAACAGTGGGTTAACTCTTCAGCCATCAATACAAGAATCGCATGATCTCGGACATTACTTTGTTGCCAAATACATATATATATATATATATATATATATATATATATATATATATATATATATATATATTCCGCGGCCAATTCCTCAATTATTTTGGATTACACTGTGGGTCCTTTAAAGTAAAATGCGAATGGGCACTACTTAAAAAACGTCAACTGCTTGGTACCAGTTGCCATTGATACATTAGAATATCCCTATCATAAACTACCAATAGATTTGCTTGATTTTTCTGCAGCTCTTATTGTCCAAGCCGAGAAACCCTGTCAGTAAGTCGATTTGAAAAGCCTTAGCCATTTGTAGTTCAATTACATCACACTCTCTCATGTGCAGATAGTTCAATTGAAAATGAGAAAAAACGATTTTGTACCCGATACAATTTGTTTAATCTTTGCGCATGTGAAATGTACCATGAATTTAGTTAAAGCTCGCTTTACAAAAGAATCATTAGAAAAATAAATGAATTAGTTATATTCACATGCAAAAGTACAAAAACACCTATTATGCAATGATCATTATCATCTTTCTATTAAACAATTGCTGTTCCCCGCATATTTAGGGGGTTTTCGTAGGTTTAATTTTCGATCCAATCGAATAAATTTGAGGTTAACTTCTTTCATGAATTAAACAGTTAAAAGGAAATGAGCGATGTTGCCACAAGAATAGAGTGTATATCATTTGTAGGTAATAAGCTTTCTAGTAGCGTGAATCGGATTTTTAAAATCTATTTGCAACCTATTTTGGAGAAAGGCAGAACACGAAAGTTGCAAAAATTAAAAAAATTATAAAAAACAGTAATTTAGAAGTGACTTTAAACCATCAGATACTGATAAACCTATCACAAGTTCAAATCGCTCAGACACCAATAGAAGCACAATTGATTTTAGAGCCGTGATTTATATTTCAGTTTAAATAAAGAGCTGACATAGAATCTATAAGGACTGTTGATAGAAACTTGTTTAAGTTTACTTTACTTAAATAGATCGCACGACTAAAATCGTTCAAATATGCCGAACATTATGCTTCGGTGGAGCAACATTTAAATGCGACTAAATATATGACATAGAATTATAAATGAAAATAGCCCCTCCGCCGTAGAAAGAACTGGCTTCACGAGCGGCTGGGACTAACTAGTATGCGGGGATATCGTAACATAAACCCTGCCAGATCTAATGTGATAAGAATATCATCACGTTTCATGTGAAGCCTCGAGTTTTGTTTAACTTCGCAGTAACAATTATGGTTTACTAGGTGGTGACATGATGAGTGAGGCAAACATGGCCAGCAAATTTTGGTAATAGTAAATCGGAATATAACATAAAAAATAAATAAATCTTAAGTACACAGGTAACAAACACATTCTCATTATTCACTAGTATATTTTATTCTGAGAATTTAGCTTCTTTTGTCTATTCAACCACACTCTTTCAAATTTCTATTACGTTACCTTCCATTCTATTTACCTTTATTTGAATTGCTAATTCTTTGTCTTTAGTCTTAGTGACTTATAATTTTGGTATGTGTCATCCTTGGGGTTGCAATATTTAGTATAAAATCGAACAGATTATAAATTATTCGTATTTTTGAGAATATTTAATTCCTACTTACTCGAAACTGGCAAATAAGTTCAAATTCTATCGAGGTTTTTACACCAGAGCTTTTAATTTAGTAACATGTAATTCATTTCGTACACCACAGAAGCCGCAGCTAGTTGCATGGCTGCTAGCTTCATTAATTCGTGCTGTTACCGACGACGGCACGATAGGAACAAAACCGATCTCACAGATGAATTAAATTTGCTATTTTTTGTGATGTTTAGTTTCACAAAAAGCAAATAAAGAAAGAATTGAATCATGTTTAAATTAAATAAATCACTTATAAAGCTTTGGTAGTAGCCCAAGTGGTCATAATATTGACAGGTAGAATATAAGCATACACACAAAAAATTGCACTTATATAAGTTGACGAAATTAGTTATTAAGTATTTGAGAAACAGAACTAGAAAGTAGTTAACGCGAAACTGTCCTAACTTTGATTTGCACAATACACTATTATAGCCTGTACGGGTGCATTTTCTAATTTATAGAAAACTAAAGAGACCACAATTATTCAAATCGAGTGTGTTCTTCAAATATGCACCAATCCTTCTATATCTTACCAATCAACTAACATAACAAGACTACCATTAAAAAATTACTGATTGAGCGGGGTGAGGCAAAAAATTTGTCAAATAAAATTTTTGGGCTTGTATTATACACCAACCTCATTGTATCTAAACAGTTGCACAACATAGCAAAGCTACTTTCAAGCACAAGTACTGTAGATCATAAAATATCGAAAGGCACGAGTATGGGCAATTGACGGTAGTTTAGGCTATGTGCGACTGAAATCGGTGATAATTTCAAAGCCGCACATTTGATTAAATTGAGTATACAAATACTTGTATGAAGTTTTTAAATCATTAAAATATTCTGTTGTCGATATAGCCTAAGCATTGCGCAGGATAGAAAATAAAATCTGCCGGTGCAAGATAAACACCAATCCATGTTCTTTATACTAACTACAAAATATAGTAAGACTACCACTAGTCGCATGTACTGGCAAGTTTACAACTTCCCTTATCAACAATAGAACACAACCAGACTTATTCTCGTTTCATACATAACGTATGGAAAATCATAAATTCGGCTCTCAGTCCTAGTAATCAACCTAAATTTTACACGATTCCATATTTGTTATTAAAAATAATTAGATAAAAGAGATGAGTGATAGCCGACTTGATTCTACAATTTATACCGCCATCTAGAAAATCATAACATATTTCCATTGCCATTTTATCCTTGTTAATCAATTTGACAAGAAACATTTATCTCTAAGTTGTTAACGATCCTTCGTTAGTCAAAGCAAGGTTAACGTTTTGTGTCATATACTGATGATGAATATACGAGGTGTTTACGCGTTAATTTTTGCGACTGATAGTAATTTTTCTCCAATGGATACATTTGAATAAGGCGCTATTTTTTTGTAAATTAATTACACAAATTTGCTTTAAATTGCTGCTATCATCATTTGAGCAATAAATTAATGTTTCTTTATAGGTTTTTCATTCCTGTCCACATATTAAATTTAAAGTCGACACCATATGGCACGAAATAAAACCAAATGCAAAAGAAAGTATGACATTTGTTCAAACAACCAAAATACGACTTAGAAATGAGTGGATTTATAGCATCTAATGACGTTTCACAAGATTGGTAATCAAGCTGTTTTGTGCTTCTAAAATTTTAAATGCAATAAAATATAAGTACGGACACGCGTACGTATGACGAAGGAAAGCAACAATGGCATCCTCACAATCTGATTCCGGCCAATTCGCCGGTAAGTTTTATTGAATAAAAAAATTGAGTATATTTGGATGGCTTATTAGAGCCAATCTAATATAAAACTATTGGTTTTGGCAAATGAGCAATTGTGGTTACATGGTTAGAATTAAAACACAGCCATTAGCAAAGCCAGGCGAATTTTGCATAATTTCGTTGTAGTTAAAAAAGACCGCAGAAATACGAGGCTACTAAATAG
The DNA here is from genome assembly GCA_029291075.1 of Eudiplozoon nipponicum. Classification (NCBI taxonomy): domain Eukaryota; kingdom Metazoa; phylum Platyhelminthes; class Monogenea; order Mazocraeidea; family Diplozoidae; genus Eudiplozoon; species Eudiplozoon nipponicum. The sequence goes on along the minus strand of JAQBSW010001078.1, from coordinate 45,794 downwards.
CTGTGTTTCCACTTTCAATCTCTCAGTAATCGGCTGAACCACCCAAAAACATAGTTTCGTGTAAAAAAATTTGATTGATCGTATGAACAATATCAACTGACACTGAAAAGTTTAAATCGGATCTGAAGTATAACCAAAGTCAGCATGAAATAAAGGTATAGCCTCATGTACACATTCCCCGAGTGGTTACTGGTGATTCCTCATTTGGAGACGGTATTATGCCATATGTACTTACTGCATATTAGTTCAAGGTAACTAGGGCAATTGGACGCTAAAAAATTGTGTCAGCAGATGAAAAAGTTACATATATTTAAAACAACTTCTGCTTCTTCGCTTCATGACATCAGCCAGGCCTCCACTACGTTATGTCTGATATAAAATCCAGATATATGTGACGTTCAGCGTGTTTCTACATTTGTTTTTGTCGTGAAATACGATGTAAGTGTAATGGTATCCGCTGTTGCATACTCTTATTCATCTTATCCGATATGACCAGATACGCATAACCAGCTATTACTTAGTAAATGTGCGATGTTTCAGCATCATGTCACAGCATGAGCATTGATCGATTGAAATCAAAACATTGTCTGGACTTGTTTTAAAAATTATGACACATTCTACGTTTTATTCGGTTTTATCATATATATATATATATATATATATATATATATATATATATATATATATATAATTATAAACAAAATGGTAAGTGTAATGAAAACTAATATGTTACTAACAATGAAATGCATAATGAAAATGATAAACTGCATGATAACCCGCATTCTTTTGCTCACAATATGATACGTATATAATATTTATCCCTTTAATAACGAAAATGATTCTGATAATGTTATTAATATTAATAATTATAATCATTTCAAGAATACTAATGTTTACGTTGTCGATTATGATAATGAAATATATACCCAGTCATAATCAAATTTAGCCGATTTTGGACAATTTACATGATGTTTCGTATTAATTAACATTTTACCGATTATTATTTGATTTTGCTCACCATGTCTTTCGTCAGTTAATTCGAGCGGTATAACTGCGAGAAGGGACTCCGCCAGTGGACTTCCTGGTGCTTCATTCAGAGATGAGTAGATTTGGCGGTCGGAAGTTTGCGACTGTTCATCCCAAATTGCTAGCCGTGGTTCTGGCAAACCTGCTGCTGCGTTTGGTCCTTCACAATATTTGGTAGGTAAGAATATCTTTAAAGTTTAGCATTTTAATCTCATTGACACACATTCTACGCATTATTATGTAAAATATCGAAGTAGAGCAACAGTTTATCGAAATAAAGATACATATTTGAACTATTTAAAAGTTTATCTCTCCATTCCTTTTGCTGCAGATCAATTTTATTAATAAAAAACTATTGAACGCGCATAAGTCCACCTTTGCCTAACAGCAACATTGGTTTCTTTTCAAATTCGTACGCATAAATTATCTAAGCAGAATGAGAATGACTAACCAGTGGCCTACAAAACAAACAATTTCCTGTTTTTGTACTGTGTTGTCATCCTGCTTTGCAGAATACAGTACACATTACATCTGAAGGCGACAAATTAGGATCAATTTGGACTGAACATTGCTGCTAATAGTTTTTTTTATATGTAAATGAGCTTAACAGTCGGAAAAAGACGATTATGATTTTTTTCTGCATACATTTATTGATTAAATATCCATAACAATTTCTAACTGAGAAAATTTACTCACTTCGATTGCCATTTGCTGTTTAAGAATAGGAATAATCTACTCTTACTTCTCGTTCGATTCATTATTTATTGTCAATATTATAAACAAAATGTAAGCAAATGAAAACATATTTTTTGTAATCCAGAGTAGGACTCGGGGCAATTGTATCATGCGTATACCTACTTCACAATATTCACGTGGTATGAAAATTGGGTATACCGACACATTTTAATAACTATAGATATCGAGCAGGTCAATATGGCATTTCGTTCTTCCTATCCTATCCATAATGTGTGTTCATAATCACACATTTATCACACCAGAAAGTAAAAATCAATATCATCTTATCAGTGATGATTAAAATTTTAAGGCTTCAATTTTTAGCCCAGAGTCAAGAAAATTATCTTATGGATTCTTGTTGATTCAATTAGTTTCTCTACTGCATGCGTGTAGCACTTTTTCGTAGTTTCCAACAATCACAAATGAAACAATGTAAAGCGTTGAGTATGAACTTGAACTGATGCACGTCAATATTTTGACGTTTAGAAAATTGCAACTATTTCCCATTTTAATTTTTTATTTTGTCTTTTAAAAAAATATGAATAAGCTTATTATAATGGAGGTCGCGGTCTTGATTTAAGCACATGACCCATTAATTACTTACCTATATGAGTGTAAACTACACTATACAATTCTTAGTTTATACTGACATATAGTAAGTAACTAACGGGTCAGGTGCTTATATCAAAACCGCAACCTTGATCATAATATTTCTTATCACCGCCCGCGCAACCAATGGTCGTTTAATTATATGAATAAGCGTGTTTGTAGACATTTCAGGAGAAAATCATAAATAATCATCGCCTAGTCGATTTTTGAGTAACTTGCACCGATTGAAGCATTTTTTGTTTCAAACAACGATTCATCCTATCTTGACATGTATTAATGGTATTATAAATATTCTAAAGCATTACATTATGAAATCTTGCTGCCGTGGCTTTCAAAGACAGTCACTATTTAAGCACCATCTAAATAACTGCAAAATTACTTTTGCTAAAATTGGAGAGTGGACGAGAATGGATGAAACCGTGTCCTCTTATAACAAAGGGTGTACAAAGTGTCGGAGGATAAAATTTGGATTAAACTATGATTATTTCATGGCCCCTCGGCCATCAGCAGATTCCTTATCATATCATCAATTCTCTTCTGTGCGTAAGTAGCCAACATATACTTGGTCAGTGTTGTTTACAGAAACAGCATTAATGAGAAGAGGATAGAGGATCAAGGCAGACATTTCCGTAAGAAGGCAAATATTTATTACTTTATTGCAGAACCAATAATTTAGCGCTTATTATATGAACAGTTAGGTCGATTGCATCATTAATCAATATTATGTGCAGCTACATATCTCCAAATTCTTTATGAAATTTAACTTCAAATATACAAATTTGTTTGTTTATTCATAAAATGGCTAAATGGATAAGATGTCTTTATTTGACATAAAGAAGAAACGTGTTAACTTTTGCAGATGATACTGTTTTATTGATCATCATGTTAAGATTTCGTGCATGGAAAATTTGAGACGTACTCCGCGGCAGCCTAACTCTGCAGTAATACTATTTTAACTTATTCAGAAGCGAGATGATTTCCATTTATAATAATGATGAGTTTTACTTAGAATAAACTCCAAACATGTGACTTCGTCGATAATAATGCAACGCGACAAATGAGCTAATTATATGCATTTCAGTTGTAGAATTAGGATGCATATACCACATAGGACCATGAAAAAGTTGACAATAAAAAAAATCTACGTCATGCTCCAATTGGTTGTAAACAAGACTGGATAAATTATAAATGACGATAAACTACCTGCTCATGATGTGTTGGTTAAACGCAAAATATAATGCCATATGATGCAGACCAGTCTTCATTTGGAAACTATGAACAGCACAATCGCGACATTTCAACAGCTACTGCTCAATGAGTAGGAAAACATGTTAAGTTAAGGCATGTTGTAATAGGACACTGCATAATAGTTTTATTGACTTTTGACAGACTGAGCAGTATTGTGCGCGTAATACTGTTATCATTTATGGTTGCCCAATAAATTATTTAAATAGGTAAAAACCTCATTATGCAATAAATTCCGTTCATATTGTTTGAAAAATCAGAAAAAAATTGTTTAAATTTATCAAAAATATAATTGTGAGCGCAAAACAGATACTAGGCTTTCCATGTTTGCGTTCACATATTTTGCAGTTGACATGTTTTGGAAAGCATCTACATCCAGAATTTACGCTGCACAGTGTGAAAGACAGAATATCATAACACCCTGCATTTAAATGTTTCTGGTTAAACGCGGTTGTGTCTGCAGGTGAATTCCATTTTGGCGGGTGCGGTAAAGAGATTAAATTTGTTGTTGTGGGAGACATAAAAATGGGTGTTCTATATATATATATATATATATATATATATATATTATCAGGCGCAGCCATACAAAAGCCAAAAATGACTAATTCGTATTGTTTATGGTTATTCAGCGAGGAAATAGTAGAATGAATCTTACACGGTCTTAAAGGAACAAAACCATTCGGTTTCATGTAAAGCCAAAAGCTAGGACTAACTGCGCAGTAACATCTTTTTTTAAATGTGTAGTGACGAGACGAGAGAAAGCGTGGCAGACGCAAAGAACACGTTTCGGCTGCTGAAGGCAGATTTGGCAACGAATCAGGGCAGATAGTGCTCATCAGCCTTGATTGACGTACTATTTCAGAAAAGGAATACTCCGATGACAAACTATCCCCATTAGGAACAGGTGACCTAATTTTATTTTACAATATATATATATATATATATATATATATATATATATAACTAAGTTTATCTGGTTCCGCAAAATCGTAAAATAAAAAATGCAGTTTAAATTAAATTAAATCTAAATGTGTGAGCATGCTTACCAATTTGAGAATTGCATTCAATAGAGGATATCTCGAATTATGTATGCATTTGGCTTTTCAAGACCTATACAAAATTGTATTCATTTTCGTTTTCTATTTTAACTCTCTGGACGTACATTTTTATGCACTATTTTTGTAAATCATTATATTACAATTTAACAGAATTATTACGGTGTTCAATTTCTCAAGTGTACCAGTTGATATGATGTAGCGAAACCGCTTTTTTATAATATTTAATGTTTTTAAAACCATATCTCTTAAAACATGTTTTGTTAAACCAAACAAAATCTATAATATCCACAGTTTTAACTTAAAGAATCACGTATTTACATTCGCCACGTAAAGATTTTAGTAACATGACTGCGTTTTTTAGGTTTAAATTTAAAACAAATAAATAAAGTGCACTTCCTACCTTCACCTGAACCTTTCGCATCATTCTTCTTTATACCAACTTTTCTTTGTACCAGTTTACGACGTGCTGGTCCATCCGCAATGCGGTTTTGACGTAAAATATTAGTAGTAGATAGCCCTGATGTAAGATTGGCATCTGTACTTAAAGCAGAATTGTTTTCAGCGCCTGCGGACTGCAAGAAAGAGGCCTCACTGGCAGTTCGAAAGTAAACATTCATTTCGGGACTCACAAACAGGCGAATTCGACAGCGCAATTGCAGACCACTAAAAGGTTTATTAATACGATGTCGCATCCAATCTAAGAGACGAGTATCCCCGTTTACTGGCGCTGCAGTGGGCAATAGGAAGAAGTTAGTCATATTTATAAAAACTATGTTTACAAATTTTAAAGTTATACATCTAAATGGAAATTTAAAAAAAACTCACATTTAGAGAATGAAATTACAATGAGCCTCTTGCAAAACGTACGCGGGAATGCATCAGAGTATCCGGCAATTTTACAAACCATGAGCTTGCATTAGACTTAAATAGATCTGTTGGATTAAGAGTCATTGCCTTGTTGGCATAGAAGTTCAATGTTCTGCACATGACATCCATTTCTCCTCTCTTTGCCTATTTTGTGCGGTGATTGCTTAACTATCATAAATTAAACAACTTAATTAAACAGCTTTATAAAATTTTATTAAACACAGGTTAGCCACCTTGAGCATATAAACAAGAAAAACGCATAATGATAAGTTATGCTAACCGTTGTTTCTTTCAATTAATTGACCTAGGCAATCGATTATCTGGTTTACATTGTCAACAGAGTCAACGTTTCTCGTTGATTCAATCGACTGATTTATCTAACTGTATAATTTTGTTTGTCGGAATATAACCACTCCATATAAATATATACACCACGCTTGTACAGAGACTTGAAGTATTTGCAAACATTCATAAGATATAATTCGTGAACCAATCGCAGTAGGCATCAATCAGTTAGCATTTTCATTTATATCGACAAAAAAGGTTCCATTTAGTATAAGAACAAACTTTTCAGTACAATTTATGGAAAAGTACATTTTCATACAAAGTTTCTTAATCGTCAATTTTTAAAGAAGACACATTTTGCACAAAAAAGCCAGAGAAAATCTTAATTCAAATTCATTTCTGAACAAGGAGTGTTAGCACGTTGTCAGAGTCACGACACGGGTGAGTAGAATAGAATAGAAAAAAATAGAATATCTTTATTTGGATTCAAAACACACATGTCCCATCAAATAATAAAATAAGAAAATGTAAAATATAAAAAGATATCACATCATATAAATATGTGCAATTAGTTGTACCGTACAATTTATCAGCATCAGAAAGTTCGGCTGTAAAGAATGATAGATTCTTCATCAAATATAGGAAACTTTGAGGTATAATTCGAGTGTAACATTTTGCAAGAAAAAAAGGAAACCATGACTAATAATTGATTGTATGCATTGTTGATTAACAAGATGATATAATGCATAAAATTTCAGTTTTAACAATACAAAATTTGAAGATAGAATCTCGAGAAATTATGCTGCTGAAAAACAATTAATCCTGTCTTTTATTTAACCACGAGAAAGTATCATCATAATCAAAATTAAAAATATCAGCAGGATAGAACACTTTTTCTAGTTCGGTAGATAAAAATTTGAAAGACATTTTAGATGGAGGCGTTTCTCTAAGCCCCTTTGGCAATTGATTGTAAATTTTGTAAATCAGCAATCAATTAAAAAACAAACTGTTTAACCTGGACATTTGAACGAATAATGATCGACCGTTAATTGTGGTTTCAACTGGCAAAATGACAATACTAAGCAAAAACAATGCCCCTTAAGGAATATATCAATCAAAACTGGCTTTTCTAGTATGGCTGCCATAGAAATACATGTTACTATCATATTTATTATAGGTAAATAGATTTTTCAGCATAAACTAATTTTCGTATAACGTAGAAAAGCCATTTCATACAGTAGACGGATTGCGTCCAAATTGGGACCTCATTAATTACTGTCAATAATTTTCAATGGACAGAATAGAAAAAAAGCCTTATCAAAAAATAAGTATAAGACTGATAATTATGTTTATAATTTGTGGCATGTTGGCTCAGTGTTTACAGCCACAAATGTCAAAAGAAACGTGAATAATTTCGATTCCTGTTTGCGAAAATGAGGACTAAACCGTTCTTCTGAATCAATCTACTATTCTACAATAAACGATGATAAGCTACTATTTGAACATTTTGCAGATAATGAGATTGGTGTTTATATCACAATCACAATCAAATATTATTTAAGAATATAAATATTCAGTTTAACAACACTTCTTCAGCCAGTGTAGTTTCTGTTCGACAATGATAGAGTGCGGGGGGCAATTAGGACTTTAGATCAAAATAGGTGCCAACTGCAATAATAGGTAGCGAAAAGCAAGTACGTTATTGAAAATTGTGAGTGTAGCGTGCTGCATGTTGTTTCATTGATTAGAGTCAGAAAATTCGAAGCCGACGTGCTAACGTTAGAGATCTGCTGTACCAAATTCTGAATAATACTTCAAGCTTTCCCAACAAAGACAAACCAGTCTACTGAATTAATTGCCCTCTACGTTAAACAATGCTTAATTTAAACTGAAAAATCTATATTCGATTAGATTGCTGTGTATACTAAATTTCAGACCTTTATTAACGTGATTGATTTCATCGACTGCGCAACCAATGACTTTTGAATAATGCAAATATTCAATTCGGTACCATTTACCTAGTGATTATAGTTTTTTTATATAATAACAGATATAGAGTGGCTGGTTGGAACTTCTCTTCTAAAGATATGCCGTATGGGCTCATCCTGAAGGACAGAAAAGTCAAACAAATGAGTTAGTATATAACTGAAAATTGTGTGAAGTGTGCGACAAGGTGGCTCAGAGATTATAAGCACCAATTTCATAGCAGATATGGCTAGTACGTGAAGATTTCTGACGAAGACCGAAACGGATTTACACGATTAATTGCAATTGCTACAATATGAAATGATTAGTCGATACTGGAATATATATATATATATATATATATATATATATATATATATATATATATATATATATATATATATATATATATATATTGGTGCAACCGCGATTTGTATACTAGTTATAACTCTCCAAATAACCAATGATCCGTAAAGGATCAAATTAATGCGTCACCATATTTTCAAATTGAATTTCAATTTTAACACGCTCGATAAATGAGAACGCGCAGAATACCGTTGACCAGTTACTTGCGACCTCGCATCTATATAGGCGCGATGCAATTTCCACGTAACAATTTCTGCTCTGCTTGCTACGCGTGATTGCTATCGCTCGTGTTGCTGCACTGACTATCTAAACTGAATGATCGGCTTGTGTGTTTTACCTCGCTCTGTCACTAATTCGGCCGACACCAATCTGCTTGTTGGCGCGCATCCAGTCATACGTAATCGATGATCTAATATTCTCCTCTTCTACTTGTACCAGACGTCTCGGTGTTGCCGCAGGCATCCAACAATGTTAGTCAAGGCCCATTAGAAAGCAGCTAACAAATCCTCCTTCGGATTTTCAACTTGTTGAAGTTAATCTACAAAAGGCATCATCTGCCAACGAACAGGAAAGAAAAAGCTTGTGTCTAAAAGGATTTCCGGAAACCCACACGATGCACATATTCAAAAACTCTCACAGCATTTGTCAGAATTCCTGTTCCTGTTAGGGACGACAGTCACCAGTCCCGTTGTATCGAACTTGTCGGGCAACAGAGCAAAACAACCGTAACTCACAAAATGTGATGGCCATGGAAGGTTAGAAGAAATCGGAACGTGAGACTAACAGAAGTTTGTACTTTCTCGTTCGAATAGCTGCATACAATTGAATTGTCGTTTCTATACTGTCAAGAGTGTCTGTGATATCTAAATAGCGTAAGTAATTAAACATTCAACAATGAGCTGACAGCGCAAGTGAAATTAGTAATGGTACATACTTTACTTCACGTTACTTTACCGCGGCTGACTCCTTTTGGATAAGCCGGCCAAATTCCCAAGAAACTCCATGATGGAGCCGGCTTAGTGTTACATGTGGGACTATAATAAATTTATAGAGACTTATAAATTTTTCGTCGTCATTATATTTCAGAAATCGAGGAAAAATAGATAATTATATCACCTATTCTCATATAAGAAGTAATAATAATACATAAAATATACCTGTTATATTCGGGCATTCACTGCTAGCAGAATTTCCATCAGATAGCGTTGAGTTCACCTCATCCAGTAAACGTCTATGTTGTTGTGTATCCGCGTCAATATAATTATCATCCTGATTCGGTTCTGAGGTTTCTGATTGGTCCTTGCTTGAAAGCTCAGGTGTCACGAGGATTTCGGTCTTATGCAGTTGAAGTTAATGTATATGAAAAGTCATAAACTGAGATAATAACTAAATCAATTATGAGTTCAGATGCTGGTCAATTAAAGCTTCATATCATATTGAATATCTGAACTGCTTGTGATAAAACCAGCATTCTTTATATATATATATATATATATATATGATGACATAAATTAGCACACCTATTTCATCTATTGCACTAACATCTTCCCCATAGGGAACTCCTCATGCACTATTCAGAAATTACTGCGTACGGGATACGAAACTTGGCACGTCATCTACAAAATCGGCTGATCTAGCCACTGAGTGACACTGTCACACACTATGCACAAATTTCAATTATATACTAACTAACGTATTTTGGTTAACCTTTTCTTCTTCAGGTTGGAGCTCATCCAACATATCACTCAACTTAAAGCTCTTACTAGCTTTAAGCACCATACCTCCAAATGAAATTGCATTTAACAGAAGCCGCTGGAAGGATATAGTTTATAATAGTATTTTGTACAGTATAGAAATTGCACACATTAGAAAAGAAAATGCACAAAGTCTACCGGATAAGCTCCAGACATCAAACCAAATGTGCCCCGTGGTCATACACCGAATTATAGGAAATCATTGAAAGTAATTGATACAGTGGATTGCAGTGTTGAATGCTCACATTGTTTGGAAACTTCTGTCACCGTATGCGCCTCTGTTATTTCCTCTTTAGTTTGTTGTCAATCCGATTGAGTGTTTGTTGAGTCTAGTCTAGGGCTTGTTCGGTCTTTTGGCCTGGATACTAGTAAATTTTTGTAGAATTTTGTAATTCTTGGCCAGTCGATTAGAATATCATGTTTATGAGACTTGTGAATATTAAGGTCAGGTGCTTGCTGTTTTATGTAAAGGGCTTCATAATAAAATAATTTTTCTAGCCTATATCCACTTTGTTATCAATATGTATTTCCTTCTTAATTAGAAATATACTGTGTAATATTTGAAGGCAATGGACATAATAAAGTATATATATATATATATATGTATATATATATATATATATATATATATATATATACATACTATATATATACATATATATATATATATATATGTATATATATATATATATACATATATATATATATATATATATATATATATATATATATATATATATATATATATATATATATATATATATGTATATATATTGCCGTAGCTATGAAAGTCAGAAACACTTTTAACGATTTTAACTTTTATTGATTTGAAAAAAATTATTATTAGTGACTGAATGATCCGTAAATAGTTTATGTTCACAAATTGCTGATTAGTGTGCAGTCGCTGTACCCCATCTTAATGATTTTCAAGAGAGATGCAAATATGTCCCTGTTTCTGGAATTCTTATTAATCTGCTGCGGTACTGAGCATTGCAGGTAATTTGAAATTAGTATACAGATAATGTTATTGTCGTTAGAGAAATGCCGTCGTTTTGATTATTTCGCATGAGTGTTGTTGTGGTGAACACAAATCTCAACTGCATTGCCGGGAATTAAGCTTTTGTCGCTCGAATAACCTTTTTTTGAAGTGGGAGGTGTTTCGTTTTCCTACAAATTGATCTCTATTTCATTAAGTCGCCTCAAATAATTTTCGGCAACATAAACCATTATTATGCAGTGATTTGCGGAGCAGGCTTAATACTTATTTAATTCTTTATGTGAACAAAGCATACGTATTTATGTGCCAAAATTGATTTTGAGGTTCCTTTTGTACACCGTCTGTATATTACTGTAATAAAGAATATACTGCCCACCCCAGTTTGATATTTCGTGATACGACCTAGTTTTGGTACCTTTTCTATCTCTCATTATTCCAACTTAAAAAATGGCAGATATCCGTTGTTTTCATCTTCTTGCGTGAAATTAGTTAGATTGCTAGACGCCGATATAAATGCCTTTATTATCCCACTTCCAATTAGTATTAGTTTAGATAGTTTTAATTGCGAAATCTAAGCAAAAGCTTTTCTAAATAAAAGACCATTATGAATAATATTCCTATTTGGATTATTATTTTTTTTTTATTTTAAGAAATAATTTAAAAAAATATTTGGCTTCCATTTACATTTAATAAATATTCTATCGATTACAGTGCACAACCTCATTGGAAAGTTTCCTGTAGCATATTCAGTGTGCATTATGTAATATTCTAATATTTCATAAAAGAAATAAACACAATAATTAAAAACTTTGCCACTCTAGATCACATGAGATAATACTTTAAGCATTCATTAATACATTTTTTCCGGAATAAAACTGGCAACTATTTTGATTGATATCCAAGCCATAAATATTGAGAGCTTGATAATTATCTTAATGACACATTTTTGTTTATATTAATCCAATTCGCAAAATCTTTTTTCTATAACCTATGTGAATTTTCCAATAAAGATGACGCGTCAATCTAATATATGACTGATTGGATTACATCAAACTGTTTCTGCAAATGTTTATTTCACAAATTAAGCCAGCTGTCACAAATCACGTCAATAATTAACTGTATTCTTATAAATACCGAAACGTGCGACCGCCTAATATAGAAAAGCAAAAGGGCGTATTGCCGCAAAAACATAACCAACCTGATCTTCTGAGATAATTTTTATGAAACGATTGAGCCCCTCGTCCATGATTCGTTTGTCCGAAGTTGTCCAGTAATCGTTTACTAGCCAATCCGTTTTTGCAGAAATTCCAAACAACTTCCATTCGGCCTTCATCTTTTCGTCAACCATACACGCCAAATTGAAAAGAGATTTCTTACATTTAGATACGCAATGGTAATTTGCCGGGCTTTTCACCAGTGATGGTTTAGCTGGAACACGGTATAACAAAGGATTATGAGAATCAAATAGGTATGATTTGAATGATAATTTCGAACTTGATATAAATACAAATCCTATATATATATATATATATATATATATATATATATATATATATATATATATATATATATATATCAGTATAAACTAAGAATTGTATTAAAAGGAAAAAGTATTCGATCTCGTAAACCGGTTTCGTCCTTGTTCAGAACATTTCCCGTACATACAGGATTTTTTAGGAACAGGGCTGGAACCATGACACGTCTGCTAGTGAGTCTGCTTCTCCATTTACAATAATATACCTCTGCACAGTACACGAAATTTTTAGTTCTACAACAACTGATGTATTTAGTTAGCTTTACTTTCAGATGAAGCTTTGTCGCATTTCTTTAGACCAAAATGTCCAATTAATCACATCAAATTTGTCATTATAGGACAGCCAGCACGCTTCCTACTGAAGAGCTATTAAGATTTGTATAATTAAACAAACGTAGTAACATATTAATTCTAACAGGACCAGAAGTAGAAACAAAAGTCAGCAGGAAAGGAAGATATAAGCTCATGTACGCATTAGTTTCATGTTTACTGGCGACTCATTAGTATAAGACGGTTCTGTCTTATTCCAGAGACTGTACATGGTACCAACAAAATGTATATCAAGATATGATACATTTCACAATGATTGAGAATTACATCTACTTCTGAAGACCTGTTACTCCCGCAAATTATAAAATATTATGTATAACTGGTTGCGCATCACCTTCCCCAATTGGGGCATTTTAAATTTGTTTGAAACACTTTTTTTAAAGTAAAATTCATATAATTTCAATAACTTTAGGAAATGGAGATTTTATATCATATATGTACGAATATATTTGTTTGCATAACAACCTCAACCAGTGCGACAAATTTATCATATACTGCAAGTTTACATTTATCCAAAATCTGAACAAAATGAAAAATATTCCTCAGCTTTTGAATTGTTAATTTCGTGTACTTTTATTATCTAACAACGTAACAGCTTAAAAAAGTGATATGCTGATGCGTAACTGGCAATAAACATGAAAGATAAACCCTTATCTGGTTAATGAACCGTTACTCAACAATCAACTCTGGGTGGTAATATGCGCAGAATCCAATTCATTTTTTTTTGTAAATGTTATTTATTATTCGTTCTGCTTATCTTGTAACGTATCAACCGGGTCTACAGTTAATTTGCTGCTTACTTTTTTACAATTTAGCTGTTGATCAACCTGTTTATACAATTTTTGTTGCGGAAAACAAATATATGTGTGCAATTCTGTATTAAATGTTTCAAACCTTGTAACAAATTAGTCCAAGCAGGACCAGAAGGGTACACCAAATTTAGCATTAGCGGAAGTTGTAACCTCATTTGAACATTCGTTTCGTGCTTACTGGCCATTCATAAGTAGGAGCCGTTATCGAGCCCTATACCAACCAATAATTTTGTGAGGAATGTAGGACAAGGAGACATTACAGTCTCTTATACGAATATATATCCATCCAGTAAATTCTTTCACATTGCGCCTTAAAAGGCAACGCACTTTACATAATATATAAATACCGATCCTGTAAAAGATAACAACAATATGGTTATTGAGACGCTACCTAATTCGAACTCAATAATTGCCGGATAGGTACATGCAACCATTCCTATTTTTTCCCGGTTCGGTACAAGAAACCAAAAGATTGGATTTCAAGGTATGCTTAAATTTCAATAAAATTGAGAATTATAATTACTTCCGAACACTTGTTACTGCAGAAAACCCCAAAAATTGTTTATTACTTGTTCCGCTTCACATTGTTACCTATTCGGCGGGTCTTAAATTATTTTATTGTGTGTATCTGTATTATTTAGCTGATCGGTCTTAATGCTGTGCCTGCTTGTATATTGAGCATTCCTAGTCATCGTCGAGTTGGTATACTATTGCTACATTTATAATTACTTATTTGTTAGCACATATTTAAAATATGCTTCAATTCACACGCGGCGCTTTTAAACGTAGTGTTTCAAAGCCGTTTGTCATGATCACCTTGACATCAGCATTATCACATAACACAACGAATTCATATTTTGTCCACATGTAAACTCCGCGGCAAATTCTGGCCAGTACTTGATGAGTTCCCAATAAGGACGAAACCGGTCTACTGGATGAATTGCCTTTTCTACACTGTACAATTCTTAGTTTATACTGACATATGTAAGTAATTAATGGGTCAGGTGTTTATATCAAGACCGCAACCTTGATTATAATAATTGTTATCACCACCCGCGCAACCAATGTTCGTTTAATTAATTAAATACTGTTTATGAGGATTATATTTTGGTAAGAAAATTTATCAGGCATATTACTGACTTAGGTGAAAACTGGTTACGGGATTTGTGATAACAATTATTTAAAGCAAGTTTGCGAACGTAATGTAAACACCAGTCCCAATATGCGCATAAATTTGTCCGCATAAACTAATAATCGTATAATGAAGAAAATGAAATTTATATATTAGAGCGGTGTCGATTTTACTGGGAACCCATCACGCACAGTTCAGAATTTATCGCAAGTTCAAGCCCTGTCTGCGGCAAATCCTGGCAAGTACGTGATGATTTCCAAATAAGGCCAAAACCGGTATACTGGATGAATTTGCTTTTCTAAACTATACAATGCTTAGTTTTGTATGACAAATTTATATACATAAAAAATATGAGGGGTTTAGATCAAGATTGCAGCCTTGATCATAGGGAATGAATATGCTAAAAAATACACAGAGGCAGTCGCTGTCAGAAAAGTGGGGAACTGGCAACCATGCAGTCACTTCCTGTGGGCTTTGAGCTTCCTGAATTGCGATCTGTATACTGAGTTTTTTTTGTGACTTAACCGGAAATTTTGGTAAATGACTCATTCAAAGTTTCAAGTAGGCTCATGCATTGTATTCTCTAATATTCTGTTTGACAATAACAGCTGTGGTTGAGTACTGCTTTTTTATTCAATTAGTATTTTTCAAATTTATTTCTTGGAGTGGCTTTATTTCAACTTCAGCCGTGCACTAAGAGGCCATTTTTCATAAATGTTGCATAACATTCCATTTGCAATCATCGTTTATTTATCTACTCGTTATTGACTTCGAACATCTGGTTCCACAGACATTTCTCAAGCCAGTAAATGGGGCGTTGGTATTGTCTTTAGCGAACGAGCTGAAGCTTGCTTAATTGAATGGATCCCTTTAAATAGTCGATTGTGTGCGGCACCTTTAAATACATCTACTAAAATAAAAGCACGTTCAAAGCCTAAACGAGTGGTGAGGGGACATCACTTGTACCAAATTCCAAAGAAACTCCATGAAATGTCACTGGAGCTGGCTTATCCTCCAAAAGGAGTCAGCCGCAGTAAAGTAAAGTAGTAAGTAGTATCGTTTATTTATTTAAATGATATTGCTCTAAGCAATTGAGAACCTTTTATATATCAAATAGATTAACGTATTTTTTAAACTATAATCCATGTACATTTTAATCCAGAATTATTTTAGTGTAGAATTTTGCTAGATTTCTCTCTACCTATAACTCTTAAATAGTATTTCGTTGCCATCTTACTTGCCATACGTTTTGTTGTACAGTTAATTTTAAATTAAATTTACATTATTTCCTGTTGAGCTAATGGAAACCTAGTCGTGACAACTCTACATGTTATGAAATAAACTAACATGAATTGTTGAAATTGCGTAAAACGTCGGTTTATATCGGCTTCCCCGAATTTTAATGGTTTGATTTTAACACTTTGCAACCTTGCTTACATAGGCTAGTTCACCATGTTCTTGCTTTTATAACCAAGCTTATGCTCATTTAATGTGAATCGTCGTATTGATTACAGAAAGGCGACCAAAACTGGACTTGATAATAATCATTCATAATTCTTTAACGTTGTACTAAATGCGGTGTCATGAAATATTTAGTGTATTTTTATATAAATAAAAAGAAAATTAGTGAAATTGTGATTATTAGCTAGTAAAAAAGAAAACCTGAAGATCTAAGACTGGTGGTTGAGCTGGCAATAACATGGCGTTTTGTTGAAGGAGGGAGCGCGGATTTTATAAATGACGCTGGCGTGCCGCTCGAAATATCGATCAATAAATATCGGAATGACTTTCAGCTATATTTGTGCAAGAAGTTACTCTTTCATTGGTTAAGGAAAACTTGAAACAATGGACCAAATTTACTTGAAGCAAGTCTTTCAATACATGTGAAATCATATCATCTTTAATTATATTGAACAATAATCTTCCATCGTTATAGTTATTTTTTTTTTTTTTTTTTTTTTTTTTTTTTTTTTTTTTTTTTTTTTTTTTTTTTTTTTTTTTTTTTTTTTTTTTTTTTTTTTTTTTTTTTTTTTTTTTTTATTTATCGCAAGTTCGAGCCCTGTCTGCGTCAATTTCTGGCAAGTACGTGATGATATCCAAAAAAAGCCAAAACCGGTATACTGGATGAATTTCCTTTTCTGAACTATACAATGCTTAGTTTTTAATGACAAATTTATATACATAAAAAATATGAGGGGTTTAGATCAAGATTGCAACCTTGATTATAGGTAATGGATATGCTGAACAATACAAAGAGGCAGTCGCTGTCAGAAACGTGGGGGACTGGCAACCATGCAGTCACTTCCTGTGGACTTTTAGCTTCCTGAATTTCGATCTATATCCTGAGCTATTTTTGTGACTTACCCGGAAATTTGGCAAATGACTCATTCAAAGTTTCAAGTGGGCTCATGCATTGTATTCTCTAGCATTTTGTTTGACACAGCAGCTGTGGTTGAGTACTGCTTGTATATTCAATTAGTATTTTTCAAATTTTATTTCTTAGTGGGGCTTTATTTCAACTTCAGCCGTGCACTAATAGGCCATTATACCATAAACAATGCATAAAATTACATTTGCAATCATCGTTTATTAATTTAAATGATATTGCTCTAAGCTATTGAGATCATATTTTATATCAAATAGATTAACGTATTTTTAAAACTATACTCCATGTACACATTAAGCCAGAACTATTTTAGTGTAGAATTTTTCTAGACATTTACAAACGTACCAACTACTTGAATAGCTGTAGCAATGTGTGCTTTACCAAATCGATTGTGCACGGATAAGGAGAGATTATGGGATTGGCCTAATTGTAGACCAAACTCCTCCACATGCACATCCCGAACCTCCATTAAACTGTCGACATTAGGAACAGTGACCAGTAATGTGGACGACAGCATAGCTTTTCCCTCCTGAAAGCGAATGTCAATCTCACGAAGAGCGGTTCCCACACCGCTGAGCTCCGACGACAGCCGGTTACGAATTTCACCCGGAGTACGTCCCACCTGGCCGTTAATGCCAGCAAATAGAGTCGCCTTTGTAAGACTGTAGTAGCGACAATCGAACGAAACATTACCATTCTGACGAAATGACCACCAAGAAATAACATTTAAAAAGTTAAATGGCTTTATTAAAACAAACTTATCTTGCAACAGTATAACTTGAAAACAGTTAAGCAGTCATTGATTGCGCGGGTAATAATGAAGAAAATGTAAGTCAAGTTTGCGAGATTGTTATAAACATAAATCTCAGTATACATGTATCATTCAGTATAAATTAAGTATTGTATATGGAAGTACAGGCGATAATCAAGTAGACCAGTTTTTTTCAAATTAGCAACTATTTAAGTATTGTCACGAATTTTTCCGCGAACAAAGTTCTAACTGGGGCAAATTTGCATCAAATTCTGGGATTCCACCCACTACGCATTCTGCTGCATACTATGTTCAAATTTCAGTTACATACTAACTTATGTTTTTCTTTGGCCTTTTCTTCAATTGGAGCACACAAAGCATCCACTCAGACACAGTTTCAACTTGCCATTCCTGAACTGTCGTTATATAACAAACACCACGAAACCTGTGGGAGTGAAACTTAAATAAAGCTTAGTACAATTATAAAATCATTCATTGCTCACGTTATACTTGTTTGGCTCAACAAGGTGTTTGTATCCACTGTTTTTAATTTGACTCCGAATATTTTGAATTCCGACTTCGGAGTCCTTTTACAACCGAAAGTACACCCCACAAACAATTTGACTATCAATATTCTAAGTGGAAAATTTAGTATAAACGGACTCATTTATAGTTATTGCTAGATCTCCTATACATAATTTTCTTTTCCCTAGGTAATTGTTTGTCTGCATCGAAATAAAATTATTGTTTAAAAACATATTGACGACTCACTAGACACATGATCTGCGTTTTAAGTAACACAGATCACGAAATTTCGATTAATCCAGTTTCTCAAAAAAGTATTTCATTTAAGCGTAAGCCATGCCTCTCTGTGCTCTCATTTGTTTTGGATGATGAAGTAAGCAGTTAATGTACGCGTACACTCAAAGTAATAATAAAAGTTAAAAACGCCAAGAGAAATTTCCTTCTTTCCGCAAGAAACTTAATTGTTTGTTAAATCGCGCTACACAACAAAAAGTACCTAATTAAATGAATACAATAAGATAAAAATTAATTCGAGATGACATATTGATTGTCAAAATATTTGGAGATGTGCATTCCCTTGAAAAGCTTTTCCGAAACTGGAAGTCGAATTATTCGGAGTCAAACGGAAGACAGTGGATGCAAACATCTTGTTGGGTCCAGCAAATATAAAGTAATTAATCAATTCCCTGTCCTGTAACATGTTTCTTCCAAAGCACATTTAGGTACCAAATACGGTGCTATGTCAGTGAAGTTGAATAAAATAAGTGAAACATATTCGTTATGTATAAAAAAATATGTTGAAAACATTGCGTTATTCCGAAATGTTTTAAATTTGAACTGACGCATCAATAAATCGCTAAAAGTAGATCTCCTTCAACATGAACTGACATTGAACATAATGTATACGTTCATTCGCACTTTATAAAAACGCATGTATGTACTGATTACTGAGTAAACTAAAATAAGATCTATATTACGTTCCTTTTTTCACGCAGATTATTTCAGATGTATAGAGGTTTTAGAGGATTTAAACTGAATAGACAGATTAAAATGTTTCAGATCAGACATTACAAAAAGTCAGGAATTCTTCGCGTTTATAGACAGCCCACATTTAAGACTAGTCTTGCTATAACTAATCGAGTGGTTAATATATCTAAAATAAAACTTAATGGGAATCAGCAGAAAATGTCTAATCGTGGTCTGAGTGCAGCTATCCAACTTCAGGTATCACCAAAAAGTGATATAACTATTGAGCCTGTAAACACAGCACAATTACTCGCAAACAATATTAAGGTTACGTTTGAATTAGATGCCCACGACTGTATTTACGCAAAAAAGAGAAAAATATAAAACATATTGTGAAATAACAAGTATCAGAAGAGCGTTAATAGCAAATGTGGTGACGTGTGCAAAAGCAGAAAAAGTATGAGCGACGACTCTGATAATTTCAGTTAAATACTGTTTTTTGCGAAGAACTAATATATATGCAAGTATGTATTAGGTTTTGCGAACCTAGTAACAAATTAGTTCAGTTGTGACCAGAAGGATAAACCAAAGGCAGCATGAACGGAAAGTATAATCTCATGCACATTCGTTTCGTGCTTACTGGCGACTCATCAGTAGGAGCCGGTATTATGCCCTTTAACCACTATATATTTGGTCAAAGAATGTGGAATAATAGTATGAGCGACGACTCTGATAATTGTATTACCAAATAGGCAATAGTGTTAAACACCCAAATTAATAACAATTCTACAGAAACGTTACAAGGAGAAGTAAAATTATTGGCAAAAAATTCAATAATCAATAATTGCGCGGCTAGGGGATGCATCAAATTATTTCAAACAAGTATGAGACCTTGAAGTAAACACCAATCACATTGTATTTAAATTGTTCGTTGAACATCATAGTAAAGCAGCCATCAGTCTCACGTACTGACGCGTTTAGGCCTTCTACGATTATCATCAGAATACGACGGCTAGCTGACTAGCAAGGATCAAACGGCATTGCAGAATGATGAAAAGTAAAATTATATATGCTGCTCCCACATCTGGCAGACTTGCGAACTTTATTCTTGACTGGAAATGTTGGTACCCTTAAGTAGATGCAATAATCGTTTCATTGCTGTAACTAATTTTGTTGTTCATGTTTCGTTTTGCAATAAGTGGTAAAAAACATTCGGATTTCTGTATACTTGCCCATTTATATCTCTGAATTTTTCAAACTGCATATCAGATACACTTTCAAATCAATATATTTAGAGGCGGATGCTTTAGTAGTGATGTTTAGTTCTTTCTCGCGCTTTATCAGGTGAGAGGTGACAATGAAACACGCGGCTCCGCGTTACAACCCAACGATGTTCAATTTTGACAAATAAAGTGCTCTTTAATGTCAAATAGTCTAACCCTGTTTTTACACAATATTTCTCTTAACTGTGATTTTAGAAACAATCTCTGTTAGTTTCAAGCAGTTTTAATTGAGATTTCTTGTACTGAAAATTTAATTTTAATTAATAGGGTTTTGTTTAAAAAATAAAAACACCCGCGCGCAATACGGGTAACTTGCGGTGGATTATAGTGCCATGCGGATTTGTGTAAGCTCGGTTTACCTGAATTCTCTTCTTCTTCTTTACTGCGGCTGACTCCTTTTGGAGGATAAGCCGGCTCCTGTTAAGATATGATTTTACAAAGCAGAACATCAGAGTTCAACTGATTATTATAACTAAATCATTTAAAACCTAGCAAACAGTGGAATAATTATTTGTGATGTTTTTTGTCAAGACTGTTTTTAAACGAATTTTATCTATTAATTATCAGTGACAATGTTTACCAGTGACTTTAAACTAAATTTCTAATCAATCTGGATTTATATCATCATATATTTTCAATAATTTACATGTATTCATCATGATTCAGACGTTTGTGTTCCTGATAATTACTTGTGTATAAGACATTCAATTGTGTTGACAATATATCGTTTTGTTGCCGTCTAGAGCACGGTCCGTTTTGTTTAACTGTGAATTGATTCATGCTCAGCTACACCACTTGCAATAAACGTCTGAAAATGGATGAGTTTTCTTACTTCACCCTTCGGAAATGTCAGGGACTGATCATGGAACGGGTGGGGATAACAACCACCATGAAAATGTAGGAAATCATTACTAAATAGACAGCTACCCCGCAAAAGCTATTACTATAAGTACAAAACATCCTACAACACGTTTTATTAATAAATGAAATTTTGTGCTCTAATCCTCCTTATTAAACTGCTATTCAGCACCTTTCATTGCAATTTAACACTGTATTTTATGTTGCTTTATGGACTCAGAAGAGACGTAAGGATTTGATTTTTGCCTTGCCATTTATCATGCTTCGCATGGCGTGTAATATTGTAGCGAAAAATCGCAAATTGGAATGTTTAAGCGTAGCTACATTAGTTTGTATTTTAAAACATGTGATTATTGGTAAACTGTAGATGGCAGCCGCCAAAGGCTACCGAAATATGTCAAATTAACCAAAAAAATGGAACTCAGCGGGTCTTAGTCACAATCCGGACCAGAGACATATGTTATGCAAGATAGTAAATTTTATTTGTGGTGATAAATAATATTAGAAGTTATTTTAGACTTTCCAGGTCGATTAGACATAGCACTGTCTGTTGTGTTGGATTAGTGCTGAAATTTAGATATAATACTTTTAAAATGGCTAATTAAGCAGTCTATTAAACTATAGAAACATGTAATGTATGATGCAGAGAATTCTATTGTATGTCATATATGTTGTGAGGGAATCTTTTTTGAGTATATATAAACGAATACTGTTCTATTGTTATTCCCATTTAACCCAATTAAAATTATCACTCCCATACGCTTTGGTTGCTGACAAGATAATTTTAACAGCGGTCAGGTATAAGTTAGAGGAATTGGATAGAATCCTGCAGGAGCTTCCGCTCAAGATTGCATGTTAGACTGTATGAACGAGTCGGCCAAAAGGTAATAGAATAAGAAGAAGCGGTTCAACGGATGTCGAAGTCTCCATGATGTATTTATGCTAAGTTGCCAAATTTAATTGCAATTCCAAGAACATTATTAACAACAAGCCGCCAATATTTATGAAATGTTAATTCTTCTATAGGTAATAAAATAGCTTAAAATGCAAAATTCCTCTTATCATTTTTGCTGGCAAGCCTGAAATAACTTTAGCATTACAAGAGGATACGTATAGATCTTACACCAAGGTCATCAAAATACGAAGGCAATAAAATACTCTTATGCAAAAAGAATTTTCAAACATCGCTAAAACGGCCCAGTTAGCGGTTGCATATACGTTTTCACTAATCGCGGGGCTGACCGATTTTAGGAAGAGGTAGAAAATACCGCATTTTTGTCACTAACCTCCATAACGTATGTGTGCACCGGAAGGCAGCTGGAGTCTTCAAATTGCGGTGCATCCATCACACTAACAGAAAAGTTGAACTCGAGGTGGTTTATCGTCGACACCGTTATCAGTCGGATCAGTTAATGCGCAGACTGTACTCTCCGGCTAAATTCGGTGTAATAACTTGCGGAAACGGAAATCTGAACGGACTCTCCCTTGCGTTTGATAGATGTTCTCCGTTTCTAAGCCATTTGCGCGTCAGTGAATAATCGTATCCCTGCAAAATATTAAAGTAAAATATTACACGTTTGTAGAAAAAAAGAGATTATTTCCCGTCGCTCCGTTTATTTTTCTCCAACAACATTTACTACTTAGCATCATGCGCTGATTAAGTGGTAACCTATCAAAAGAACAAGTATAATTTTCAAGAATACAGAATAAAGGCAGAATTGTATTAGAAAAACAATTTACATTTCATCCAAAAATACGGAGTTTATTTTTACGAGATCGATAAAAATCTTATAAGAACAATGGTGTCTTGCGAGTTGGTTTCTCGACTGAGTCTGTTCATTGGCAAAATCAATAGTTCAGTCATCAAGACCTCACTAAAGTGAATAGGAAGATAAAATAGAATCAATAGGCTAAAGGATAACTTTGCCATTTACCACCGGTAGCGTATCGAGTCGTTGCCTAATGGCGCAATGCGCATACACTGTCTGAAAAGTATTCGTCCAGCGCAACAATTTTCGGCTGAATACTGCAGGTTTTGCAAAGCATTACATGTTTACAAAGAAGCCTCTATACTGTGCTGTGCACTATAAGAAAATGAGAATATGTCAATTATAAAAAGGTAACTGGCAAAGGAAGCCAACTGAATGATCAAAGGCGTTGGTCTTATGACTTGTAATGCAAAGAAGCAATATCCTTTAAATTTCTCCGTTTGCTATGCAACTATTTGATCATTTTTGGAAAACCCGTCAAAATAATCCAAGCTTGGCCGTTCACTGAAAATTATCGTATTGAAATCCTGTTTGGCGCTTTGGCTAATAATAACATGTGAATTTCTGTATTGTTTGTGTCGTATACTGTCGAGTTATTTAGAATATAACCAGAAGAATATGCCAAGGCCTTCATGAATAAAAGGTGAATTCTGCTATACCATCAGGAAATGTTATACTTCATCACGAAATGTGATACAGTTCAATAGGTCATTTTTGTATTAATAATTATAATGAAGCATGAGTTGAGACAACTTCAACTAAAGTCTTTCACAGTGCGAATTCGAGAGAACTGCCTCACGTGTGATGACGGGATATGTAGTTGGGTTGATGCAAATTATTGGTACAAAACACGTGTAAATTCGAACATTAAATATTTTGATCATGCTGACTTTTGCTTATCTATCTGGTTCTATTTAAAAATCCTGTTGCCAATTTCAGCGTGCCAAACAATGTCGCATTCACGTTAGGTCTGCGTAACCAAGAATACTTACGACGTAAAGAGCATTCCTTCATTGGTTCCAATAGTGCCTGCGTAATTATATAGTAAAGTCTACCCCGTTTCGCCAATCATAAGCCACAGGCAGCAAGCGTCAATCGGAATGTCGCTTCCGATTATGCTCATTTTAGCATAACCTTTCCCCCCAATTCAACCAATGTGCTACTGTAGGTGACATGTCAGGCATATCTATACATGTTAGGTTCCGCAATCAATAATGTATGGCTTCAACGTGAAAAAATCATATTGCAGCTAAAATTTTACGAATAGTAGAATTAATATCTAAAAACTAATAAAATTTAAAATAAGATTGTATTCTTAATGGCAAAACAATTTCTACGCGTATTTGCATCATAGGGAAATTTGAAAACAATGAAAAAATATAATTATTTGAAATTGCATAGGCTAGCATAGAATCAAACTCATACAGTGATTAATTCAAAACTAAACATATAGACTAAAATTTAGTTAAATGTTAAAATAAATCAATATAGATAAGGATACAAATGTAGATAAATAAAGGCAGGTGGATAGTTATATAGATAAATATTAAAAAAATATATAGAATGGTAAAAAGATAGACGGGTATATCAAAAGATATGATATACACATACATATAGATGTGTAAGTATGTATGTATGTATGTATGTAAGTGGACATGCGCATAAGTAGTTATGAAGGATAAATAGATGACTGCATCATATTCTAGTTAGCACATTCAAGATGAGCAGGTTGTTACTTATTTAAAATCTTACATAAAACGGGTTTTTGTGAATTTCAATATAACTTTCCAACTCCTTCAGCGAAATATTCCACTGATAAATCGTAAAATTAACCAACATCCGCTGTTGTCATTTTTTGGCACCTATGGTAGAATAGCTTATTTTAGTTTAAATACTTAAAGATAAATTTAAAAATACAAAAATTAATATTAAAATGTTAACCAAACAAGGCTCCGACAAATTTCACACACCAAATACCAGGCTAGGTGCGTATGAAATAAATGGCTTTAAAAATTTGTTCTTTTAAGTGGAAAGCTAAGTTAAGCAATAAATAGACGACTGAACATAGAAAGCAGATTAAAATAAACACCCAAATTTTGTAGTCAGACAAACCTTATACTGAAGTGCAAATTTTTGTAGCTTAGTGTCGTTAAGAAACAAAAAGCTGGTATTTTGGGCTGTCAAGGCAATCAAAGGCGGCCGACTCACACCTTTAAACAAGAAAGGTGTGTATCGCAATCCTGATGTAATGAAGTGTCCAGTTGCTCCGCCAGCATAGGTCCTGATAGGATTGTTGTTATTTTTGCTCAAGCAGACCACTGCTTTATCACCTTTGATCAGAGTTCTTGGATCCACTAAATAAAGATGACCACTCATTGCTGCCAATAAAGAGCATAGTTACAAAATATAAATAATACACCCTTATTAACATCATATTAGATTTCAAAGTTAATTAATAATTCTTTAGACTGAATGCGTTAAATAATTTCAAATGAGATTTAAAAAATTCGCATCTTTATCTTCGTGCAAGACAAAGACATCTAGAATGGAACCAGAACCAGCTGTATTCATTATTTATGAATAAAATCAGTACACCATATGAAACACTCACTGGTGTTAGACCTGCGCGGTGTACAAATTAGTGACCTGAAGCTGCAGAAAAAAATCATTAAATAATTGTACATATCAATCATGGTAGTTGCAAAATATTATGCCAATTATTTTAATATCATTTTCTGAGAATAACAAAAACTGTATGAAAACAACTCATTTATAATTGGTGAACACATCCGATCTGCTTTTAAAACGGTATAGAATGGGACACAGGCATCGTTCCGTTTCATCAGAAGCCTCGAGCTTGGTGTATCTTCGCAGTAATACTTAATGTTAAACAGGTAATGATAAAATGAGAACAAGCGTGCCAGATGCTTAATGCAGGTTTCGGTTGCTATAGGAAACTTTTACCACTCGCATCTGTGCGGATATTTATCATCCTCCGAGAAGGTAAACTCTAAATACAAACCACCTCCCCCCCTACGAATGGCAGATCTAATGTTCTAGTACAGCCAGCAAATTTTCAAATCAGGTTACTGCAGACATCGTCATATCCGATTTTGCCCATTTTACATCTCTTTTCTCTTCTTAATCTAACAATAACGCTCTTTTAGATGCTAGAAATATGGAGTTGTTGGTCATATCACTAAGCAAAATATCGGAGATGTTTCGAGTAAAGTAACATTCATTAGTAATAGACAAAGACGTAACGTCAGCTCATTTAATGTGCGTACGATAAACAAACTTGACAACAACAAACTTTTCCAGGTAATTTTGTACATAAAACGATAAATGCTGGGTATCTGAAACAAAAATTCAGGATAATACGAACAGTAGTGTTGTCCTTGGATGTTATCCACTTGCCCCATTTAGTTTAATTTTTTTTAATAGATACTATTATGGAGAATTCTTTTCTATACTTTCCGAATGGATGTGTCAAAGATATCCCTGGCGGTAGATTAGACGATCTTGACTATGCGAACGATATAATATTATTATTCGTCAATCCTGATAGTGCTCAGTCTACCTTGAATAGATTAGCCATCGTTGTTTCGTCTTTTGAAATAAAATTCACACACTCTTAACATAAGATATGTTCACAGTATCACCCACCACTTGCTCCAACTCTGCGAATCCAGAGTAAAGATCTGAACATATTTGACAGATTTACAAAAATGGAAACTCCACCAATTACTCAGAGTTTATTTATGACCAGACGAGTATGAGAGAACTACCGCATGTAAGTTTGTCTTTGTAGAGAATAATTGATCACTTAAAACTAAATGACGTTTCACTAGATAAGAGTACGTCTTAGATGAGCATGGCGGCGTAGTTAAACTGTGATACATTCGTTCAAACATAATTACATACAAATCTACCTTCAGAGGGAAACTACACTTAGATCTGACCAATAAAATCTGCACGCGTTAAAATAATTGATTTTTACCTTGTCTTTGCATAAATCAGAATGATATTGTTTGTTAGCACAGGGGCTATGGAAATAGTGGATATTTTCGGACAAAAGTAAATGAACAATTTGTACATGAATGAAAAGAAATTGTGCAGCTGGCACTTCAAATCAAGGCACAAAGGATGCTATTGATTTAATGGCAAATCTACCTCTAGTTGCATTCGCTGATGCGTTTCTATCATCATCAAATTACGACGGCAAATTGACAAGCGGTAATCAAACTGCAATGCATATATATATGGAAAGCAGTATTAGATGTGCGGCTCTAATCTCTAGTAATCCAACATACATAGTAATTAAATGTAAATGTGTGTTGCACAATTTCCCATTAGTTGAAAACTAAATGTATGCAGCTTTTCCACATATATAGGTAATAAAATACAAGCTCGTAAACTTGATGTAATGAACGCAAAATATTTTTTCCATGTAAATTCGTATTTATTTATGTTTGTACCAGTAAAGTCAAGGAAATAATGTAGCATAATTGTGGTTTAAATTCTTTGTCAAAACGTTGTCTAGATTAAGTGATGATGACGTGGTATTTCTCTGAGCATACATTATAAGTTATATAGTAAAATAATTAATTTTGTTTTGAAATGCGAGCTTTAATAAAATTAATTGTACCCTTCCTGTGTGCAAAAACAAAAAGAAATTTTATCAGATAAAAGAAAATTTTCTTTCGCATGGTCTTCTCAAATATCTACTAATGAACATATCTTTATATATAAATTGGAAAGCAAAACAAGATAGAAATATGTGAACATAGAAAGAGTGTGAAAAATAGAAACAAATCAAATTGCGTGCGTCACATCCAGTTCAAGCTCAATGCTTGTACGTGCTTCTTCTACTTACATAAATCCGGCTGCAATTTGTTTATCCATAAGGCTTCGTATGTGGCTAGCTCCCTTTTGTTTTTACATTTAGTAATTACTTTGAGTGCTTCGTCTGGAGAACACGTGCGATGTTTCGATGATGTGTTGCGCAATAGCAGACGTGTATTCACCATTTGATTTAAAGCAGGCGTTCAAGTTGCAATGTTCTCTCATTCGAGTAATTAACCGTCTGGTCGATCGACCTACGTAAGTTGATCGACAACTTGCGCATGTATATTGGTAAATAATATTTGATATCGACATTAACGGCTGTTTCTCTTTGATTGCTGGTAAAGGCAAGTGTTTTACCCTAAATAACACTCGTAGTTTGGCTGCATTAAATGTGCGTGTTAATGCTGCTTCAACTTTCTTTTGTGCCATTCGGGAAACTGCATCCCCCTTAAATGGGATGTTTAGGTAGACTGTTTTCTTTTCTGGCCCATAATACGTCTGTTTCTGTTTAATTCCCCTTTTAATAATTGATACAATTAATTGTCTGGGATAACCAATACACATTAAATCGTTAATTGCTTTATTATATTCATTTTCTTTAGAATCTTGACTAACCAACCTGTCAATTTTGATAATTTATATTGAAATGGCACAAAACTGCTTTAATGCAAATACTGTGCAGACCATGTTGGTTTATGGTAAATTGTTCTGTTTAATTTACCATTAGTTTCTTTCTTTAATAGCACATCTAGGAAAGGCAGACAGTCATCTTTCTCGTGCTCTGACGTGAAGCCGATATTCTTATGTGCTTTGTTGAAACTTTGAAGCAATGTTCGTGATTGCGACCTGTTCTTAAGTACAAAAAATATATCATCCACGTACCGTATATATTGAGCACATTTACTTATGTACTTTACTCATTATGCTCGAAAGACGTACGAGTTCGTTTTAATGGAAGCATAAAAAAGCAGACTAATGGTGTCGCAATGGGAAGGCCCTTATCTATCGTGTTGGCTGAGATTTTTCTAGGGCACCTAGAAAATACATCATTAAAGAGTGACATAAGTAAATGTGCTCAATATATACGTTACGTGGATGATATATTTCTTGTACCTAAGATCAGGTCGCAATCACGAACATTGCTTCAAAGTTTCAACAAAGCACATAAAAATATCGGCTTCACGTCAGAGCAAGAGAAAGATGACTGTCTGCCGTTCCTAGATGTACTATTAAAGAAAGAAACTAATGGAAAATTAAACAGAACAATTTAGCATAAACCAACGTGGTCTGCACAGTATTTGCATTGCATCAGTTTTGTGCCATTTAAATATAAATTATCAACAGTTTGTGGTTGATTTTCAAGAATTGACAGGTTAGTTAGTCAAGATTCTAAAGAAAATGAATATAATAAAGCAATTAACGATTTAATGTCTAATGGCTATCCGAGACAATTAATTGAATCAATTATTAAAAGGGGAATTAAACAGAAACAGACGTATTATGGGTCAGAAAAGAAAACAGCCTACCTAAACATCCCATTTAAGGGGGATGCAGTTTCCCGAATGGCACAAAAGAAAGTTGAAGCAGCATTGATACGCACATTTAATGCAGCCAAACTACGAGTGTTATTTAGGGTAACACACTTGCCTTTACCAGCAATCAAAGAGAAACAGCCGTTAATGTCGATATCAAATATTATTTACCAATATACATGCGCAAGTTGTCGATCAACTTACGTAGGCCGATCGACCAGAGGGTTAATTACTCGAATGAGAGAACATTGCAACTTAAACGCCTGTTTTAAATCAAATGGTGAATACACGTCTGCTATTGCGCAACACATCATCGAAATATCGCACGTATTTTCACCAGACGTAGCATTCAAAATAATTACTAAATGCAAAAGCAAAAGGGAGCTAGCCACATACGAAGCCTTATGGATAAACAAATTGCATCCGGATATATGTAAGCAGAAGAAGCACGTGCAAGCATTGAGCTTGAACTGGATGTGACGCACGCAATTTGATTGGTTTCTATTTTACGCACTCTCTCTATGTTTTTGATATTCCTATCATGTTTTGCTTTCCAATATATATATATATATATATATATATATATATATATATATATATATATAAATGTGTTCATTAGTAGATATTTCCGAAGACCATGCGAAAGAAATTTTTCTTATATATGATAAAATTTCTTTTTGCTTTTGCACACAGGAAGGGTACAATAAATTTATTTTGTATATAATGGATGCTGAAAAATTAACGGAAATTTGCTTGGGAGGTTGAGTTGTCCAGTTTTAGATGTCAAACTTGATGGACTTTTGATTTTGTGCTTCGCCTGAAAAGTTTATTTCCTACTTTTAACAGTGAAGCATACATTGATATCCATATTGTTAGTACCATGTACCGACTTGGAAACCAGTGTTAGTACCATATACCTTTTCAGTACTATAATGTTGGTATTGGTTACTAAAACAATAGCCATAGTGTTAGTATCCTTTACAGACTCGGTGTATATATTATATAGAGCGAGTTAGCCTTGAAGTCGCATTTTCGAGACCATACGAAGTTAGCTGCTCTACTACAGGTTTACACATTCGTCTATGTGATTGTATCGTCCTATTATCCAAGGGCATAATATTGGCACCTACTGATGAGTCGCCATTAAGCATGAAACAAATGTGCATGGGATTATATTTTCGATTCACGCTGTCAATGGTTTATCCTTCTGGTCACAACTGAACTAATTTATTACTAGGCTCGCAACACATAGTACATACTTACATATATATTATTTCTCCGCAACAAGTACTTAATAGTTATATAATAATTTTTAATCTTCTGATCAACTGTCCAACTAAGTCCGTTTCCGATATATGATCGGAAATAGCTGATTTTCTTGACGGTGTGTAGCCTTTCTTAATCCATTTCTGCGGTAAATGTTGCTGGACTCTTTTTATCAATTGCTTCTTCGTACGGCAAATATATTTGCTATCACACGTACCTGAGAATTTGTAGACTAAAAGATTTAGAGAGAATTGGCAATTGATCTTTGGCATCCAACCTCTTGATACTCTGTGTGCTAATTGTGATGTTGACTTAACAAAGGAGATTTTTTTGTTATTCTTTTCAGCCGCCGTCTAATTATTGAAGTTGGTAAGTCGCCTTCAAATGGTAACTTTAGGAAAACCTGCTTGACGGTTTCCTCTCTAGAGCGAATCTGTCATAGTCTGATGTTGACATCAACGAACTGCTCTAGGTAGATTTTTATAAGCAAAATTTTCTTCAGATAACTCAGGTCTTCATCGATCTTGTGCTTAGAGTAGATCGACCTGATTCTGTTTGCAAGGTTGTTGACTAAGTTTCTTTTGAGGGATTTTGGCACACTGTTGTAACGAATGTAATGCAGCTTTCTATGGATACACATATAGATACATCTGACGGTGTTATATCCCTTCAAATGTAAATTGTACTTTTTGAAAGTCGCATATAATTTGCTTGCCATATATATATATATATATATATATATATATATATATATATATATATATATATATATATATATATATATATATATATATATATATATATATATATATGAAGTAGTTTGATCCTCGCTAGTTAGTTTGCTGTCGTACTCCATGATGATCACGGAATCTCGAAACGCGCCAGTGCGTTGCAAGTGGCGGTAGTTTTGGTATGTTGTTCGATGACTTGTTAAATACAATGGGATTGTTGTTTACTTGAAGCTCGCAAATTTTATTTAAAGAATTGTTACCACCACCGGCATAATCAATTCGTGTTTAATCGTAATGCTTTTATATGTATATTTGGCGCAAGTTACAAACGGCTAATGTCCGTAACTGTAACGAAATTGTGTTGTAGATGTCTCCAGTCACGTACAATGTATGCAAGACTACTAGAGTAAGGAGTCACATACTTCATTTTGTTTTTAAAAATATGCAATGCGGTTTGATCCTCGCTAGTCAGTTTGTCGTCGTACTCTGATGATGACCATGGAAAGTCGAAACGCGTCAGTGCGTTGCGACTGGCGGTAGTTTTGTTATGTTGTTCAATGACTTGGTTTTAATTAAAAGCTCGCAAACTTGATTCAATAATTGTTACCACCACCCGCGCAATAAATTGTTCAATTGTTTTGCTTTTATACGCATGTGCATCAAAAGTCACAAATTGATAATATCCGTGACTGCATACAAAACTGTGCAGGCGCAATTTCGAGTCACGTAAAATGTATCCAAGACTACTGGAGTTGTGAGGGGCATATCTAATTTTGGTTTCCATATATATGCAATGCGGTTTGATCCACGTTTGTCAGTTTGCCTATGTTATGTGATTATGATCATGGAAGGTGTAAACGCGTCAGTGCGTTGCGACTGGCGATAGTTTTGTTATGTTATTCAACGACTAGTTAGATACAAGTTTGCGAGTTTGAATTAAACACTAATCACATTGTTTTTAACCAATTTCCGAACAAGGCAGCAAAACGTCTGTCACTTACACGCACTGCCGCGTTTCAGCCTTCTATGACCATCACCAGAGTATGACGGGAAACTTTGATTAGCCATGATTAAAACAAAATAAATTTATACGGAAAGCAAAATTAGATATGCAGCTCTTGCCTATGGTTGTCTTGCACACAATGGAAATGAAGGCAAATAAGAGTTGCACAATTATTGTGCAGTTACGAACGTTAACATTATGAAGCATTCACTACATATGTGGAGTTAATACTATTGTCTTTCTCTACCTCGAGTGAATTTGATGTCTAAAACAGCTTTATTGGCTTGTATGAGGATTTCGGATGGGTTTGCTGCGTCAGAGGTGAAGAATATCGTAACACCTTGATACATTTTCTAGAAAGCAAACTCGCCGTTTATAACTTTTAGGCTAGTTTGTTCAAGATGACGCCTGCATACTTCTGCTAGGAGTGGTACAATGCAGCTTCCCATAGCTACAACATTTCAATGACGGTTGTATTTCCCTTCAAATGTAAATTGCACATGCATTGTAAATGCTGACACGAGGTCTTTGGTATCATCGATGTCAATAGAAAAATCTTTGAACTAATTACTAGTTAGGTCGCAAAAGATCATCGGTATCTTATACAGTAGAATGTTCATAAATAAAGATGAGACATCAAGCGTAACCATTTTATTCTGCATGATGT
The DNA here is from genome assembly GCA_029291075.1 of Eudiplozoon nipponicum. Lineage (NCBI taxonomy): Eukaryota > Metazoa > Platyhelminthes > Monogenea > Mazocraeidea > Diplozoidae > Eudiplozoon > Eudiplozoon nipponicum. The sequence continues at coordinate 12,494 of JAQBSW010001078.1, read as the reverse complement.
TTTACTTTTTAGTCCATCTGCTATTGTTTGTATTTATGATATTTCGTAATGGTTGCAATAGTTTGCAGACGAAAATAACAAGTATAAGTTGCGGTGCATTGATCGTTGACATACAAGGCCGCATCTGCGGAGTTTCTGAGGCTATCAAAGCTTGTAATTTAGGTTTGTCATATAATTTTGCCTTGACTGTTCCGACGAGGATTGCCTGTATATTTATTCTATGAGTTTTGAGTTTTTGGGACTCGGCCATCATAGGTAAGACACGTTTTACTATCTTTTTCGGATTTGAACTTATTATTGATTGGATATTTATTGAATAGTGTTCCTGTTTGCTGTCTGATTTGAATTTCCACTGTTCATTTGTAATCTATTTGACGGACCGTCGAAAAGCTTCGCCTTTAAGTATAACAGCTCCAGATACTTTATCGGTGTGGCAAATCGTATAGATTTTCTGATTGTTAAATAAATCTAAGCAATAAATTTAACTCTATTGCCATTTTAATAAAAACCAACGAAATATTTCTTCCCATGTGGGACCTGGACGAAATGGGTAATTTTATCCGTACAGTATAAACCTGTTTGCATACTAAAATTATGCTTTAATAACTGAAGATAGTATACCAATAAATAAAAAATGAAGCTTATTATTATGTGATTTTCTTAAATAAATACATTTCTTACTTGTAATTCCCATATTATTTGAAATTATTTGTGATTTTTTGAGACAGCTGAGTACGTTTTCACCTGGCTGCACTTCGCAGGCCACCCAATAAAATGGCACAACTTTTGACCAAATTTCATGCATCCATGACGGCCATTCAGTAGCAACTTTTTTTTGCTGTTCTTCGTCAAAGCAATTCAGTTGCAGGGGATCATCGGCAGGATTAAATGTACGACTAATGGTGGACACCTCTAAACTGTTTCGTAGGCCAAGTGCGACTATATTAAAGTAAGCGTCGCGAATTTCAATCTCATTGCTATTCAAAATAGCGCCAGAATCAGTTGATATCCGACATGAAAACATTGTGTTCACAGGGTCGATATGGTAATCACTGAACGTAGCTCCTCGTCCGTTGCCTGTTTCATTAACTGCAATATGTAGACTAAAAACAGCTCCTGTTGTTGATTTTCTCTCATAGCTGAAATGTACAGACGAATATAATTTAAAACGGTATTCAGTAGCATTAATTGGATATGTTGCTTACACGGTATAATATTAAATACAGAACACATACTTTTCACTTTTAAGCACATTTGACGAAAAGGAAACATCTACATCAATTTAAATATCGCTTAAAATAACTTATAATTGAGAATGCCAATAAGAAACATCAGCTTATCTCAAATAACACTTTTATTTTTCGGCAATTTCAGATTAACAATTTTCTTATGCCTGCAACTAGAAATGACATAAATTAAGCACGAAAAACAACTTTGCAAACTGCTGCCAATCCTCGGATTATAGAAATTATATTTCACAGTCTCAATTATGCAGACGATCAGCTTATTAAAATAAAATTTTCAAATATATTCTTTTCTAAAACGCAAAATATAAACAGAGTGCAAAAGATTTCGTTCCTTACTTTCATAATTACAATTTCTTTTTATTCTAGAATTTTCGGAGAGGTTGCTAAAAGAAGTTCAAATCCAAGTTTTAAACAACATAGAGATTCGAGGTTTAAACAACATGTCTTTATACTTTAGTTTAGGTTTTTATAGTTGATTCCAGCGGGAAGATATCTTGTTATTTAACTGTATGTATCTCTAATGTTTATTAGTTCCAGTGTCATCTGCAAAGAGGCAGGAAATTGACTTTTTGTCGAGGCATTCTTTCAAAACCATGTTTTATGTGTGAATATGGTCAACAAATACCGTCTGTTCCGCGTACTTGGATATAAGGTGTATAAACAGAAACCTGAAATAGTGCCGTTATAGTTTGTTGGAGACGCATGTTATTAGCGAATCAATAGAATTAAAACTCAAATTGAAACCTTTTCCATGTTATATGCAATAAAGCTAAGGGAATGTTATATATTGAAAAAAAAATAGTTTTTAGGAAAATGCTTATACATTTTATTAAACACCGAATAAAATTTGCCTCCATTCGATCCACTTTCGTGGTTAAATTCTGGCCAATAATTGCATGTTCTCAATAATGGCAAAACCTATCTACAGGATCAATTACCTTCGATCCCTAAAATAATGCTTAATATAAATGGATAAATATTTATATAATAAGAATGGTATTTATACATTAATCTTGCTGTATAAATTGTTTAAAAAATTTTATCATTAGAAAAGTAATCAATGACTTTTTAAACGTATAGGTTTTCAAATTAGTATCCATTTTAAGGTGAAGAAGTGCCTCTGTTAAAACGACGGGTTGTGACTTGCTAGTTGGATCCTTCAGTCGATAGAGTTGCTCTCATGTCACACTTGAACAGAATTGTGCACACTGTGTGGCAGGCTAGCGCAGTAGATGTTGCCTTGCCATAAAGCTAAACAAATTGCCTATTCCACAATACACAATACTTCGTTTATACTGGTAAATGTATGAACATAATAGCTTAGGTGTGTATATCAAGATCGCAAACTTGATTAAAAGTAAATATCTCCGTCCGCACAACCAATGTTTGATTAACTAGGTCCTATATACCATAACTCTCCTTAGATTATTTGTTTTGCTTAATTATTATAATTCAATATTATTTTTTTATTTTGAAAATTCTAAATACCACTGAAATCACGGTTATACGATGGAGGGTACAGTATTTAATCCGATTCCCATTTCTGAAGATTAAAATTTCATTCGATTCCTATAATAAGAATAAAAATTACTCATCGCTCTACTAATTATATTATTGCCACTTTTAGTTTTTCCGGACAAATTGCATGAAAAAGTTGAAACACTTCCGTATCCTACCTGATCCACAACTACGTGTGATCAACACTTAGATTGAGTGCATGTTAACGTGTAACAGCCGACCAAGCAATATTATAAACTGACATTTCAGAAACTTGGTGCCATGGTTTGAAAATCACATTATACTTTTAAGGAATGCATGACTACTCCTACGGAAACCTATAGTATTAGCTTCATTGAGTATAGCAGATCTTAACAGCAGCCAAAACATGGACTTGGCGTCTGTCACCGTATTTCTGCGTCTATGTCCTAAGTGCTATTGCGCTTGTTAACCAAATTTGAGGCTTAACATGAAAAGAGATTGTTGATGTATTCCATTAGACCCGTTAAAGCACGTGCTACCATTTCACGATTAGGGATGTTTTATGCTGGAAAACAGAGTTCGACTCTAACATGTGGGGTGACAAATGTAATGTTTGCCATGAAGGGTACTGTTAAATAGAAATTGAAGGCTAAGAAACATAACGACTTCCATAATCAAGGTTTTCATTCTGATATGAACACCTGACCCATTTCGTGCATGTTTAATTTATAATAAAGTATGTATTGAATTGTATAGATAAGAAAATTCATCCAGTAGACCGGTTTTATCCATATAAGGAACCCATCATGTATCGTCTAATGGATGAATAGCCTTTCCTACACCTGACAATGCTTATTTGATACTTGCAAACGCATGTACATATTGAGTAAGTTATTTACATCAAGATCGCAACCTTTATTAAAATATTTGTTATTACCGCCCGTTCAAAATGTTTATTTTATAATGAACTCTAATTTGCACAACTTACTAATATTTCCTGTTTAGACAAACCAACTGTCCCTTTATATGACCTGCTGGAACTTCGGTACAATGAATGTCTGCCAATGTTGTCTGTGTTATCGAATCGCCAGATGAGCTGCTGGTACCACTCAAACCGTCTGGCGATGCATCCGAATTTGATGCGGTAAATGCTGTACTTGGTGGGTTTCTACAACAAAGAGAAATTTTGACGTTGTTGCCACCCGTAGGCTGCTCATTGGCTAAGCAATGCAGATCCACTTTGAACACAGTTGTTTGGTGTGCATTTAGTAGGTAAATTATCCGGTGGTTGGTGGCAGTTGCATCCATCACAATATGGTCGTTAATTTCGTCTAAAAGAATCTGTTACACAAAATTGGTTAAATATTCGTGCAATCAGCCCATAGGATTTGAAATATTTAAAATCAATACAAATTCAATAAACCAAGTGGTTCTTATCTATGCGAAATTTAATGAATTCGAATAAAAATGGAAGTTAGTTTTAATAGGGTCTGTATCTAGGGTACAAAATTAGAAATTATTGACCGACCACTGATTGCGAAGATAGAAATAATTTTTCATTAAATAAAGTTTGCAAGCTTGAGTGGATCGTCAATTCCTCTGTACAAAAAATAGTCGAATTTCTACAGAATAACGAATGTGAATACATTATGAAGATATCAAACTTTAATAAAATCGGATACTGCACTTCACTCGTAATTCGATCGCACAAAATTTAAGCAATCACTCCTAGTAATTAATATGCAGTTTATGATGACATACTAAACCTTAATATAAACTATGGACAACGTATTGCGCAATTACTATAAGCATTGATTCAGACTCAGATTGCAGAATTGAAATAAACACCAGTTGTACACATGTTCAGGTGTTGTTTGCTAAACGACAAAAACGTAATGAAATCTTTCTAACGTATGATGAAAGCTATACACAAATTGGTTTTGATCGCATAGAAAATGAGCCGCCGACGTTTTTAGTCAGGTATAGTGCAATTTCGCACGGCTTTATCACTAATAACGTCTTTAGCGGAAATTATTTCAAATCTGCCAACTTGGTTTATTTAATATAAAGTACCGTTCTGAAAATTCAGATAAAACGTGCCCAAGCAACCACGGGTATAATTTCTATGCAGCATTGATATCAAAAAATGTAGCACGATGAAGTCAAATAAGATTATTCAAATGTTGTTATTGTGGGTCCGCAAAATTTATTTCATTGGCAAAAATCAACACTCACAGAATATTTCACACTAAATTAGATACTGCTTGTAGCGGAGAACTAAAATATATGCAATTGTGTATTAGGTGATGCACAACTAGAAACAAATTAGTTCAATTATGACTAGAAGTGAATCCAAAGACAGCATGAAGGAAAAGTATAATCTAGTGCACATTCGTTAATTGCTTACTGGCAACTCATCAGTCGAAGCTGGAATTACGCATTTTATCCATCATATTTTTGGAGGGGAATAGGCAAAAATTGGACGGTACAATCTCCTAGACGAATGTGTAATCCTGCAGAAGTAAAGCTAACATCATATAAAGTCTCGCCAATGCGACTTCGACGCGAACTCACACTATGTAATATGTAGACCAAGTCTGTAAAGGATACTAGCATTATGACTTTTTGTCAATTCCCGATAACAACATAATAGTAACGAAAAGGTACATGGTGATAACACTATGGTTTCCGAGTCGGTACATGGTGCCAACATGATGGATTTCATTGCATGCAATACTTCACAAAAATTGAGAATTACAGTATAAATAATCACTTGTGGATTTTAGCGCACTTTTCTTGTGCGGGACAATTGATGCACTCATAGGTCGGTAAAATCTTGAACTTTTTTCATATTCAGATGATGTAATTTTTGGCCTCAATTGATGGGTTCTCACTTGTCCCTTCGTCTTTAAGCCTTCAATTAGCTGATTGTCTGAAAATGACGTTGGAACAAGATTTTCCATTGTTCTTTCACCAAATATTCGCGACTTCATTTCCAGTCTCATCTTCAGGGTAGACACAATACTCACAGGATTAAAACACAACTTGTGGCAAATGTGGTATCCTCATTCAATACAGATATATTTATATTTATTTTAATTCTAAAAGTATTTTTAATTGTCTTCCTAATATCCAGTCTTCATATCTTGTCTCTAATACTCATATGTATACAAAAACTTATCCCTGTGCCCCTCCGCGCACACAACCACCTATAAACATGTGTATTTTACTAAAGTGACATTTTATTGAATAACCATAAGCACACCTAATAAATTGACATACACGCCAATCCATGATGTTTGTATTTTAATTTCTGTTCCGGACGCATAGAAAGATCAACAAAATTTTGATTTCAATCCTGCAGTAATCCTCACATGCCCCCAGTTTACCTAATCCCATCCAGCTTGCAATCGGTTATAGACCGAGAGAGAGGTTGAAAGAATGTATAGTATTATTATCGTTTTGACCGAATACGGAGTCTACACTAACGAAATCGCCTCTCAACCGAATACACAATAATACTCATAACCTATATAAATTAGTTTCTCCATTAAAATATCTGTGTCGAAATCATGTATATATAATAAATTATAATAATAATCTATATAATAAATTAGGATTATAATATATATATATATATTAATTTTATTTACTTAATTATATATATATATATATATTATATATATTATAATAATAATCTATATAATAAATTAAGATTATAATATATATATATATTTTTTTAAATTTTATTTACTTAATTATATATATATATAGATATATATTATAATAATAATCTATATAATAAATTAGAGTTATAATATATATATATATATATTTAATTTTATTTACTTAATTATATATATATATATATATATATATATATATAATTAAGTAAATAAAATTAAATATATATATATATATATATATATATATAATCCTAATTTATTATATAGATTATTATTATAATATATAATATATATATATATAATTAAGTAAATATAAAATATATATATATATATATATATATATATATATATATATATATATATATTATAATCCTAATTTATTATATAGATTATTATTATAATTTATTATATATACATGATTTCGACACAGATATTTTAATGGAGAAACTAATTTATATAGGATATGAGTATTATTGTGTATTTGGTTGAGAGGCGATTTCGTTAGTGTAGACTCCGTATTCGGTCAAAACGATAATAATACTATACATTCTTTCAACCTCTCTCTCGGTCTATAACCGATTGTAAGCTGGATGGCATTAGGTAAACTGGGGGCATGTGAGGATTACTGCAGGATTGAAATCAAAATTTTGTTGATCTTTCTATGCGTCCGGAACAGAAATTAAAATACAAACATCATGGATTGGCGTGTATGTCAATTTATTAGGTGTGCTTATGGTTATTCAATAAAATGTCACTTTAGTAAAATACACATGTTTATAGGTGGTTGTGTGCGCGGAGGGGCACAGGGATAAGTTTTTGTATACATATGAGTATTAGAGACAAGATATGAAGACTGGATATTAGGAAGACAATTAAAAATACTTTTAGAATTAAAATAAATATAAATATATCTGTATTGAATGAGGATACCACATTTGCCACAAGTTGTGTTTTAATCCTGTGAGTATTGTGTCTACCCTGAAGATGAGACTGGAAATGAAGTCGCGAATATTTGGTGAAAGAACAATGGAAAATCTTGTTCCAACGTCATTTTCAGACAATCAGCTAATTGAAGGCTTAAAGACGAAGGGACAAGTGAGAACCCATCAATTGAGGCCAAAAATTACATCATCTGAATATGAAAAAAGTTCAAGATTTTACCGACCTATGAGTGCATCAATTGTCCCGCACAAGAAAAGTGCGGTCAAATCCACAACAAGAAGGACAGCACTGAGCAAACAAATGCATATTTAAAATAATCACTTGTTACACCATTAAATCCATAAGCCCTGGACCTAACCGTTATCAGTTATCACATTTCCCACTAATCATGACATCATTTAATTGAATCTTTATCTGTTAGATTGTGTTTGATGCAGAGAACTATTATATGTCGAATTATGTATTAGGTTTTTCGCACGTCGAAAAAATTAGTTCAATCATGAACAGGAGGACCAGCCAAAGACAGCATGATCCGAAAGTATAATCACAAATATTTTCATTTCGTGCTCACTGGCGACTGATAAGGAGCCGGTATTAAGCCCTTTACCCGGTATATATTCGGTTGAGGAATGTGGCAAAATAGGACGGTACAATATCCAAGACGAAAGTGTATAACTACAGAACTGAAGCTAACATCATATAAAGTCTCGACAATGCGACTTCGACGCTAACTCACTCTATAGTATATATATATAACGAGTATGTAAAGAATGTCAACACTGTGGCTACTGTGTCCCTACCCGATACCAATATTACATTACCGCAAAGGTGTATGGTACTAACAGTATGGTTGCCGAATCGGTACATAATACTAACACGATGGATTTCAATGCATGAAATAGCTCACTAAACTTGAGTATTACAAAAATTTATGCACACCACTTATTCCAGCAAATCCATACACGCTGTACTTGATCGCTATCTGTTATCACATTTCGCACTTATTAGGTGTTGCGCAACTCGAGCAGCCTCATTTCACCCTTACTGGCGACTCATTTGTAGGAGGCTGTTTTACGCCCTTTATTCACTGTATAATTGGGTGAGGAATAGGGAAAATGGGGATTGTACAATCTACTAGACTAATGCGTAAACCTCCAGAAATGACATCATATAAACTCTTGACAATGCAACTTTGACGCCAACTCACTCGATATAATATATGCACGAAGTCTGTTACCGTGACCACACTATGGCTATTGCGTCAGTGCTCGATACAAATATTATATTACCGGAAAGGTAAATGGCCCGAAATATTGTTGTCGAGTCGGTAATTGGATTTCAATGCATGCCAAAATCTGATTAATGATATCGATCAAGGCCAGGGTGTATGGATTTACTGAAGTAACAGGTGTTCAGAAATAGCTGTAATTTTCAAGTGTTAATGAACTATATCATGCATTGAAATCCATCGTGTCCACACCGTGTACCGACTCGGCAAGCAAAGTGTAAGTACCATGTATCTTTCCGGTAGTATAATATTGGTATCGGGTACTGACACAATAACAAGTGTTGTTATCCTTTACAGACTCGGCTAATATATATTATATAGAATGAGTTAGCGACGAAGTTGCATTGCCGTGTCTTTATATGAGATATGTTTAACTTCTGCAGTTTTTTACATTCCTCAATATAATATACTAGAATTGAACAGACTGTCTTTATTTGGATTCAAACTGCACAAGTCCCATCAAATTGATAATAATTTTAGAAAATATACAATATAAATAATGTAATATAATAAAATAACGAAATGTACTCAATTACTCTCATGTAGATAATTATATCCCACTAGTTATGATATATGATATAACAACATCAGAAAATTCAGTATTAATATCACTGCATACGTTATATCAATTTTGATAAAGTTATTATGATAAGGAAAAAAACGGTCTTTTTAATTAATCGCATTTGTACAGTAACTGATGATATAAATAGTCATAGATTCATCCTCGAAATTCACAGACCTGACAATATGAAAAACTAAGGTATAATTCGAATGTAATATTATGCCAAAAAGATAACTAAGACTAGCAATTTGTTATTTTTAGTGTTGACATATATGTTGATATAATGTGAATGTGAAAATATAAAATTCAAGAAGGTATGATTCTGATCACAATTATCCTTGTCTTTTATTCATAATTAATTTTTTTAAATCAGTAGGATAGTAGATTTTTTCTATTTCAGTAAATAAAAATTTATTAGATATCTCAGGAGGCATTTCTCTAGGCCATTATGGCAATCAATTGTAAATATTGTATTTTCGAAAGTGAGAATAACTTCCCCAAAACATTTCCCACCAAAGGAGGAGAGATCGACAAATTCCTAGATCTAGTTCCAACTTCATGAATCTTTCTAATTGGATTAATATTGGCACCAGTTTACTGGTTCAATTGGAAAAAATTTACGCAATAGCACAACCTCCGAACAAATAAAGTTTGCAGTGATACAAACTGTAATCTACTGTCTTAAGTAGTGCAGGAAACAGGGTTTATATGTTTCAAAACTTTAATTTTTATAGCTTATAGCATATTTGTTAATCCCCTTTTAATGAGTTCCAAGTAGAGCCAGCAAATTCCAGTATCAGTATAATCCAATTAATATAGTTTTCTAATTTTATATCGTTCGATAAGATATTCCTATTTATTAGTGCCCACATTTTCTTAGCACCGCTAACTATCTTTAAAATAATAGCCCAAGCTATTAAAATCTTTGAGTATTTCGCTTATTACTTCATCTTCATTTATGGCTATTCCTAAGGCGCATATAGCACGTCTTTAATTACGGGTTGTAGTTTGAGGTTTTCAGGAGGCACGTGTACAAGTTTGCTGGCGGGATCCCGAATAGATTGCCCATTTCTATTCAATCGACTTTCGTTAAAACCTATAGATAAATTTAACACTACAGACACACAAAATGGCTATACATAAAATGTTTAGCCCAAGATAATCAGTGGTATAAAAAAACTTATTAGTAAAATTTTATCAGTGTGTGTTTCTTGGTGCGAAGCTGATAGTTGCACTGCGACTTAGTGCTTTCTGTCTGCCCTAATAAACCGATTATTTTTGATAGTTAGCTTGCTTTTTAATAAAGTGCAAATGTAACCGTTGTAAATGTAGACTAGCTCCGCCAAAATAAACAATTAAAGTGTCAAAAGCCGAAGACTAAATGCAAAAGTTAGCATAGCCAGTGCAGATATTTGCCTGTCAATAACCGGAATCTTATTGTGTTCTTGAAAAAGAAAATATTTTGTCCTTTGGAGTCATATCAAGAAGATGATACGTGAGCCACACCCCCCCCTCTCCCCCAGCCTGGAAGTAGATTCCTGCAACCACCAGACAGTTAAATCTGTTAAGTGTTATTATTGAAATGCTGATATCACTTCGCCAGCATTAATATTTAAGGTAGGCTTAAAACAATCGCCGAGCTAACGTTATGCCGCCACAAGCCTAAAAGGCAAAGTGTCCAGTTTCAATGATTTGTCTCAAAATCTCTTCTTATTTACAGAGCTTTTTCAGCAGACGAAAGCGCCTTTTGGTCGCTGAAAATATTGAGCAAATAAACGTCGTGCAATCTTTGCAGCATAGACAAATTTATTCCATCGTAATTTTAATGGAGAAATTTGTTGTTAATCGAGCCTACATCGATTAGGAAGCAACTTAATAAAGCACAACAAAAAGATAGTTTATTTGACTGGAATTCAACTTAACGGCAACATCTTGTGCATTATATTTTAAATTTTAACAAACGAAGGGGTTTTAATTCGATTGAATATTCTATTATTCAATAATGAGCCAGATGCGAGTACAGCATATTCTGAGCACATATACGCTTTGCGAAATAAACTTCCTTCGATTAATTAGCAGGAAACCAACTATCAGCTTTTATAATGCGTAATATTGCTGCCTCTTGCATTGAAAAGCAATTGCAAATCCGCTTAGTATAAAGTGTGATATTTATACAACTGTGTCAGTCTAACCATCTCTAATTTGCCAGGTATGTTTAGGTTATGATACTCTCGAATATGCTTGTTTAGCAATAGGTCGGTCAATGCTATATACCATGCTGTGAGACTGGAAGTAAACACTAATCCCATTTTAGTTAACCTGTCGTCGAACAATATATCATAACTACCGTCAAGCATACAAACCTGATTTAAAGAATTGCAGCCACCACCCACGTAATCAGTCATTGTTTAATTGTATTCCTCGTTCATGTACATGACAAAATATGCAAAAAATAATGTTCGTGACCACATAGAAATTGTGCAACGGAAATTTCCAGTGAAATGCAATGTATGCGATACTATTACGAAATATGAGAGCCACACATCTAATTTTGCTTTACACATATAAGCATTTTGGTTCGATCATGGAAGGTCGATAAGCGTCATTGCGTGCGATTGGCGATAGTTTTGATATATTATTTGAAGGTTGGTTACATAAACAAAATTTTCGTCGAAATATATTTTATTTTTAACTGTGTAATGTATTTTTTATGAACTTAACAAAACTATTCATTTGACAAATATAATAGCACAGAAATATTGACTCGAACCCAAAAATATTGACTGAATGGAATATTTTTTTGTACTTAACATCAAAAAACATGTTTTCAACCTACGGTTTTACTTGGCGATGTCCCTGGATGTGGAAGAAATTCCAGCGCCTCAAGCCAAACATCCTGAAGAGAGAAAAACTGACAAAAACAAAGAATATAAGACATTGCCAACAAGTTATATAAAATCGATTGCACGACGAGTGTTAGCAAAATTTTAGTGTTAAAATTAATAAACTTATGGCTTCATTTTTTACCAAATTTTGGCTTTCGTTAATAGTATTAAACATATAATTTTTATCAGCATAGGTCAGAAAAATTCATCATGATTTAAAGCATAAAATGTTACATCAAAATTATTCTTTTTATGTATATATATTCTTTATTATGTGCATTTCCTTCGAAGATTAAACAATATATTCTACAATGGAACATCTTGAGTAGCAAAACACAGAAACTAAATTTTGAATATGCACACGTGCACTGTTCCAGAATCAACTGGAATCTTTTTAGAGAATTA